>WOVY01006840.1:0-15806 GCA_013436015.1 Rhipicephalus annulatus | reverse complement strand
AGCTACAGAGCCTTTCTGCGAATATTCCACTCGTATAGTTACCGGTCAGGAGCACGTCTTAATCCCGGAAAAAGCAAGGCATTGTGCTTCGGGATGCACAGTGAAGAGTTCCCTGATGGCGTCCAAATCGTCGAAGGGCGTTAAAGTCTTAGGTGTAACTTTCCTTTCGACTGGTGAGGTAGCCCGCACCACATAAAAAGAAATCCAACACAAAGTGGACAGACGCATTGAAGTCGCCAGAACGTTTCAACTACCATTTACTGGAAGAGATTATCTAATTAAATCCAGCATAATACCGCCACTGCTTTATGTAGCCAGAATTGCCCGACCACCTCGACGGGTTTTGCTGAGAGTGGCTACTGCGTGCGACTCCTTTTTCTGGGACGGCCACGCCGAAGCTGATGCCAGAGCCTTGGTCCGCCTACCAGTAAAATGGGGAGGGCTCAGTGTACCCAAACTTGATGTATTGTGCCGCATGTTGGCTCTCAAAAACACCTGGGTACTCTTAGAGAACTCATCGTATCGAGGCAAGCAACTTGTAGTATATCTGCTAGGAACCTCTAGAAAACTTTTTGGTTTAGCAAACGACACAGGACCAACTGCTGAGCACCCACCAGCGTATTACACACATGTTATACAGTCTTTGCAACAAAGGCGAAACAATTTTCCAGTTCAAGAACTTATGAAAATGTCCCCCACCGACATGAGCGAATTAATAGCATTTAAAAGCCTATCTGAAGAACAACGCTGGAAATGCCGGGTGAAAAGACGCTGGACTCTTACAAACATGTCTCTCCCCTCTGAGGTCCGTCACCTAAACTGGCTCAGGCAACGGGGGCTTTACCAACGGCCGACCGCCTTGCGGAGTGGGGCGTGGCGCCCCTCCGCCACATGCCCACAATGCGGTCGCGTCAAAACGCACCTTTTGGCGCCAATGGGTAACCAGGATGATCCAAACAAGTATGCAGTGGAAGTGTATCCACAGGGATAACTTTGTCGTACTCTTAATGGCTATCGGAGCCTCCGTCTTATGGAAACGAAGGGGACTGGCCTGCCTGAAGGGACGCCCTCAGCGAGCCATGTTTTCCCTACTACATCGGCTAAGGAACATATTGCTTATGCATCTTAAACGCAGAACTAGTCATGCTGGGAAAAGAGGCTTGTCTCCGGCGGTGGTCTACGGAATTGATTATTGTAAAAAACAACAGAGTGTTCATGCCTTTCCTCCCCCATTGAGCAGGTGGGCTAGAGCTTGTACCACTGCGACATTAGTGTATATTTTTCTTTTCTTCTTTAGAAACATGTCCTTTTGTGCAATATTGTGTTTGAGCGCGCGAGCAAACTTTCCTCACAGGTGAATGGAAAATATCACGCTACACTGTTAACGACCTCCTCTTGTTTGTTCTTATGGCCTTACTGTTTATTTAAGTTTAATCATCTCGATGTCATGAATGTCCTGTCTTTGTTGTACCATTTTTGCATTGTACGTCACTGCAAGCACTATAAGTTCTTTCGCTGTATATAACAGCTTGCATAGTACATACGCATTGTTCACCACTGTCCATTTTTATGTGTGCATATAAGCTGTGTAAGATATATCCGGAAATATAATTTTCTTAAACGCTATCTGTGTAAGACAGCTACTGTAATTGAATTTTCCGTTTACCGGGCACAGGTTCGCCCAAATAAACAGTTAAATCCCCACATAAAGTCTCCAGTCTTCAGCCACGTCACGACCCCATGACAATATGATATATAAGGACATGTTGGCGCAAAATATGGCGCCGGCTACTCCACAGTCCTTCAGTGAAACCTGAACACGTACATTGAAGTAAAACATACAAAGCAGTGCATGGTAAATAAAACACTCGGGCACAGATATGCAAAGACACACTTATACGCACATATTTAGCAACCAAATAATAAGCAAATGTTCAAAAGTCAACGAATGAAGTCTCTGTTAATGTCCCTCGTTAATAATCGATCCAACCAGCACAAATCGGCAGAGCATACATCTGGTGCTTATGAAGATGTATTCGCTCGTGTGTACATAATAGTCGACATGTCATTCACTTCAATACATACATAAGATATGTGTCACATGATACTGCACAAAATAAGTACACTTGTTATACAAGAGAAAGTTTGTTATTTCTTGACACTTGTCAGCAATTCCGCTTTCTCATAAAAAACGTGTTAATGCTTTTAAAGCGTGCAACTGTAAAACTCCAGTTGTCTACGGGCCCAGAAGTTACTTGATGCTAAATGGTCTGCGGTCTAATGTCAACAGTTCTGATTTAAGACGGCGTCTCGGCGTGTCATGATGTGGACAGTCTTTGAGAAGGTGACATAGGTCTTCCTCTATAAATCCACATTCGCATTTGGGAGTTTGAGCTCTGCCAATTCTGCGCGAAAAATGTTTTGTGTATGCGGTGCCTAGCCTCAGTCGGTGAATTAGTTTCCATAATTCTATCTAATTCCAGCGTTATTTTGATATCAATAAATGGATGGATGTGATACAAATTGCAGCTCTTTGTACTTTGGTCAAACGAAGCAGTATTGCTCATTCTGAAAGTTGTATTCTTTATAATACTACGCAATTCATTTTTCGAAATCGGTAAAGAAACAGTAACGTCTTTACGGTGTGCTTGTCGTGCTCCTTCATCGGCAGCTGTGTTTCCAGGAATGTTGCAATGGCCAGGTATTCACTGGGATTTGATCTCATGTTGCACCTTGTTTGCTTTGGTGAGCTCTTTCAGCGTTTTGTATGTCATACTATCACTTATTACTGATATGTTCGTACTAGAGAGTGATCTTAATACGGCCTGTGAGTCACTGAAAAGTGCCCATTTTCTCGCGTCTGCTGCCGAATTTATAAACTTCATAGCATGCAGAATAGCGAAGGGCTCAGCTGTAGTAGATGACGTCATGCAACCTAATTTAAATGATTCCTGAATATTGAGCTGTCGTATAATAAATGCTGATGTTGAAGTCGTTGTAGTACTTGAGCCATCTGTGTAAGTGTGTATGTACACTGCATACCGCATGTGTATCTGATAAAGCGCTAGTTGTGGAGCAGCTTGAACGAGCATGTCTCTCTTTCTGATAAAGCCATCCACTGAGAATTCAATGTTTCGTATAGCAAGCAGCCATAGAGTATAGTCCATTTCAGAGCTCCAAGATTCATATCTTGGTAATATATGTACAGTACTCTGTATTTATTTATGAGCATTGCTTTTATCCCTTCGTACAATCTCCAGTGCCAATGGGTGGTCCTTGTGTTGCGTCTGTAAGCGAAAAAGATGGCGGCATGTTTCGATCGTTCTTGTGATTGGAATGGGTGCTTGTCGAGTCTCTGCTTTGACAAGGCTTAGGAAAGTCGTTCGTGGAACACATATGCAGACGCACAGTTCCCTAGCTAATAGTCTTTGAAGTCGCTCCTCTGAAGTGCGGGAAAGGCCGCATAAGACTGTTTAAGAATATGCCACATTTTGTCATAATGAAGCATTGTGAACAGCAAGCTTGGGTGATACAGATACGCCCCTTGATGTCCCAGCAATTCTGCGGTGTATATTCACTAGCATATTCACCTCGTTTTTGAGTTGCTTTAAGTGAGGTGCCCTTGATAGCTGCCTATAGAGTATTACTCCGAGAAACCGTTGCTATGTCACAATCGTTAGAGGTTTTTCTTCTAAATTGAAATGAAAGTTTTTTAACTTCTTACGGGTGAAGGGCAATATAGCTGTCTTTGCGTGCGATAAAATCATTCCTATTTCTTTTAAAAAAGTTGTTGATAATATTTATGCTGTCTTGCAACGCAATCTGAATTAACCGTATGCCCGTGCCAGATGCCCAAATGCACACATCATCTGCATATAAGCAGTATTTCAACCTGGAAGGCAGTTTTTTTAGCTTAATCAGCCATAACACAGTTGAAAGAAAAGGGCTGAGTAGGCCTCCTTGTGGTACTCCCTGTCTGACATCCTGTTCCGAACTCTTTCCTTCGCGCGTGTGAATGAATATTTTGCAACCTGATAAAAATTTAGATATCCACCGCAAAGACTTGCCGGAAAGTCCGAGTTCCAACATAATCAGCAGAAAATCAGTGTGATTGACTGTGCCGAATGCCCTTTTGATGTCTTTGAAGACTGCGACCGTCCAACTACCACAGGCGCGTTCATGATCCACATACGTTACTATGTTCAGTATTGCATTCATCGTGGATCTCTGTTTCCTAACACCGGTTAAGTAATTGGAGGAAACACCAGTTCTGTTGCACTACCATTGAAGTAGCGCATCAATAATTTTTTATATTAGCTAACATAGACAGCTTGTCAGACTATTTGGGCGGAATAATTCAAGGTTTAAAGCCGTCTTAGCCAGTTTTTAATATTCAGGTACAATTTCAAGATTCGGGTACAATTTCTTGCATCCATAGATTATTGTAAACATCTAAGAGAATAGTTGCGCCTGTGAGTCTAAGGTTCTTTAGCATACTGGGACGTAATGCCATCCGGTCCAGAGGCCGATTTTTGACGACATGATGCTACACCACAGTGCAGCTCGCTTAGCGTAAATACAGGGTCTGTTTGAGCATGCTGGGCCCCAAAGCAAGCATTAAGTTTCTGGCTCGCAAGCACGACAGAATCATCAAATAAGGGACATTGTGATGCGGCGGGCCTACTGATGAGTTGACAAAATTCCTCAGCTACCACAACTTCCCGTTTGTCCAAGGCTACGGCAAGAGCACGAACTGGGAAGCTCTGTAATACAGGACCACTAAATGCTCGAATTACAAGCACAATTCTTGGAACAGGTGTGTGGGGAGAGAGCGTGCCACAAAAATCACGCCTGTGTCGTTTACCTAAATTTTCAAGTCGTCAGCGCATCACACTGTAGATTTCTGTGCTTTTTTGTATGTTTCTAAACTTCCGCTGCATCGATATGTCCTTTATGAACGTCGTCGGATGGCTCTTAGATGTTCGTACACTCCGTCGACTGCAGCATGGTCTCTTGTATTCGGGACTTTTCTTGTACATCTATTCGCATTATCTTGCAGAAATTGAGTAAAGCTTTTAACTGTCGTGAGTTCACTATTTTGGTTTGTTAGGCGATACCGAGAAGCTTTTCAGTTCGTGAGTTGGCTGTAGCACTTGGTGTCGTCATTTCGCAAGTAGGGGTGTTTTATAAGAATGGGAAAATCGTCACTCCCACGTGTTTTTACATCCGTTATTCAGCCCACACCAGTCACTAGATATTAGGAACACATGGTTACATCTATGCAACTCGAGTACTTATGCCCTCGGAGAAAAGTTGGAAAGCCGTCATTTAAAATTGTCAAATTGTATTTGTTTGTGGTACACTCAACAACCTTCCCACGTACATCCCATCGATCACTACTCGAGACTATGTTGTGCGCATTAGAGTCGCCACATATATATGTTTATGAATTTGAAATATTAAAGATATTTGTTAGCTATTCCACCGAAATGCAGCTTGAAGGTTGTAGGTAAAAATTGATCCCTATTATGCACTGCTTACCAAAAGATACTTTGTAAGCGATGAATTCCCGGAAGTCCGAATCACTTGAGTGAACTTGGTGAAAAGGTGGGTCCTTTCTGGCGCACAAATGCGCTCTGCTAGGACCACTTCGACGAGATGACTTGTATATCACGTAGAGAGGTGGAAATCAACATTCATTCCTGCCTCTTAGATGCATAGTATTGGAAAGTTATTTTGCAAATGGAGTTTGCGGAAGTCAGCACACTTCCTTCGAAGACTATTGGCATTCCACTGATATATGGAAACATTTTTATAGCGCTTATTCATATGTTACTTGTCGCAGGTTTGACCCGGATTGTTGACACACTAGTGCTTCTAGAGGCAGCAGGGCTTTTACTTCTGGCTGGTTGTTCGCTTCTGGTGCAGCAGACAGGATTATTTTATGTGCTGCGAAAAGCATTGGTAGAATCAATTGCATGACTGATGCAGAGGCACGGTCCCCATTGAATGGTTCAGTTTCTGAGGCCGGTTGAGAACGACGTGACGTGTTGATGTTGTAGCTGGGGCGAACAATTGCGCTATCGGTTCTGCTACTTTCCGGCTGAAGTCGCATGGGCAGTCGCACCTTTGACGCGTAGGTTGGACTACTTGAATGTACTTCTTGTGAGTGGTCTCTCAGGTGTGTTCTTGGCATTTCTCTTGGCAATTTTCTTTACGTGTTTGTCGGCTGTTGTGGCGGTGTGCGCTGAGTTAGATCACGTACAGGATAAACAATCTCAAGGTTTGGAGAAGGTTCATTGGGGCGCCGTTTTCTTCCGTGGATAAGATCATGCCGATGCATTTTCGCAGCAGCTTTAATTTGCGGGCAGCCTGTTTATGAGGCAGCGTGATTAGCTGCACAGTTTGCACACAGGCTGAAGAACTGACTTGCATTCCTTATGATGGTGTTCTTCTGAGAAGATCTTAAACTGGCGTGTGTTATGGAAACTTTTCGCCATGTGTCCGGATTGCTGGCAGTTATAGCACCAAAGTGCTGGACCAACACATTCTTCCACCGGGGTGACTGGTGAATCCTAAGTAGATTCTTCCTGGAATCGGGCGGTCTTATCGAAAAGTCAGAATAACTGCGTGAAGTGGACGCGACGTTACTGCTCCATCTTTCTCGCGGTTAATATTTCATTTGCCGCCGCGCCCATATAACCCCTGCATCTCTCAAGTACTCCAGGAGTTGTTCGTCTGAATACTGCAAAGGAACATGCTTTAATTTTCCAACGTTCGGAGTTTATGACTCTGGGATGAAAAACTTAACTTCCTGGCCGCCTACATTCGAAAGCATCAGAAGACGCTTGGCTGAAGCTAAGGGAAGCAACGATGACACTGAAGCTTCCATCTCTGGTCGTTCTGAATGACTGCTTTTTTTAGCAGCGGAAACTACTTCGGCTGACACTCTGTTGAGGTTCACTTTCCAGAAACTAGCACCTTCAGCTGTTGGCGAAAAGACGGACTGGGATGCCCTCTGCTGGTTTGTTCTTATACGCAACCAACGTAATTGGTTCATCTTCACCCATGTCTTCTTCATCATTTAGGTAATAAGTTGACGTTTATCGTCGAAAAGATTCTCTTCTAAGCAAAACTTCTTGCTCACAAGCTTCGTCATGTTCCCATTACTGATGTGCTCGCAGGAGGCCATTTCGCTGTTGCGAACGAGCAAACATACCAGTTTATGATGTTTTGGCACGCCTGTAAGCCCCCAGGCTTTTCATTGTGTCCTGCAGTGCACTGATGTAGGTTGACGCACTTGGACGAGCATAGGGCTCGTGGCGATGGCTACCAACCATCGTAGTGGTCGCGTACTAGCCACGTCTTTGATCAAGGAACCTCGCACCTGTAAGGTTCCGAGCCCTCGAAGTCTTAAGCCGAGGTCTTGTTGGCACACAGGGGAGAAATGGATGTCAGCGTAATAGTCCAACAAAAGGGCACAAATCGAACACTGCACAAACCAGCGATTAAACAGAGCGTACACATCCTTCTTTGCGATTTCGCTGCAGTCAGCGATAATCGAGGCAAAAACGTAGGATCCCGTCCTTCTTCTTCAATAATAGCACGGGTGACGGCCACGAACTCTTGGACGGCTGATTGATGTCATGGCGTAGCATTTCGTCGACTTGTTTTCTTCATGGCGTGGCGTTCACGCGTCGAAACTCGGTAGGGGCTTTTTCGAACTGGTCGGGCACTTTCTTCTCTTATGATGTGATGTTTCGCAATCGGGTTTGTCGAATTCGCGATGATGACGAGAACCAGTCTTGAATCGCAAGAGCAGGGACTTGAGATGGTCTTGCTTGCACTTTCAAAGGCTCGAGTCAACATCAAAATAAGGTTCGGAACCTCGGTTCACCGAAACAGCATCAGCAGCATCGAAGAAGCAGCATTGGCAGCATCGAATGAAATGCTGGCCTTCACAAATTCATCAATGTAGGCGACTGTCGTACGACGGTTAATGTGCCTGTTTTCGTGGCTGAAGTTTGTCAGCACCACTTTTGCTTTGCCGTCATGCAACTCAGCTATGCCTCATTCGATGCGAATGTGACTGTTTAGAAAAGGATGCTGATCACCCTCGACGTGCCTTCAAGGTTTTAGGTTTCTCAGTGGCAACAAAAATGACGACGCTAGAGAAAGGCGGCATGGTGACCTGCTCTTCTAGCAAAATCAATGCGTGATTGCTTGGTGTTGTAGGGGTCGACAGCGTGTTTTTTTTAGGTTAGTGAGACTGACTCAGACCTCAGGTTGATGAGAGCGCCATGTTAACTTGAAAAGTCAAGTCTAAGTATCACATCCCTGGAGCTATTTTTCAAGATTACAAAGCTCGCAGGATAAGTGTGGTAATTTACGGTGACTGTTGCTGTGCAGACTTCCTTCGGCGTTATAAAGTGACCCCCAGCGAACCGGATTTCGGGCCTTGCCACGCAGTCGTAACTTTTTTCAACTACGTCACGAAAGGCCCACTGACGACGGAATAGTCGGCTCCAGTGTCGACGAGGGCAGTGACGAGGTGGCCGTCAAATATCACGTCGACATCGCTGGTTCGTCGCCGTATGTTCCTGTTGGCTCATGGTGTCAGATCACGGCTATGTATATTTGCTCCGCTGCTTCAACGTTGCGTTGTGACGTCTTATTCAGGCTGTGAAGGTTCTACGTAAGACCAATTTCATCATCTGACGGGTGCTTTCGATTTCGTGGCATCGTAGTCATCGTCAGCGGCGGAGGATTTTCGGTAGTTCATCGTACAGCAACCGCTCCTTCATCGATTGCTGCCCACAGTTTTTCCGAGTAAGGGCTCAGAGATCAGCCCGAACAGTGCCGGTGCACTGCCCACGGTGCAGTCAGGCGTAGCCGCCTGGCGACCTGGCGATGGCGAAGGATAGGGTCGTCGGGGTGTCGACTGCGCTCCCCGTGAAGTAGTCGGCGATGTTATACGGTCGTTCACCCCCTTGCCGGACACGGAGCGTTGATGTCGAAGCGCCGTGTACCTCTGTCTGAACTGGCAACGGCGGTAGGTGTGCCCAGCCTCACCGCAGTGGAAGCAGAGCGCGCGGTTGTCATGCGCACGCAAAACGTCGGTTTTTCTCGGTGCTCTGCGCTGGCCCGCTGGCGAACGGTGGGACGTCAGTGGTGGTGGTGGGGTCTCACTACAGAAGTGCGACGAGGCGGCATGACGGCGAGCGGCAGCAACATAGGTGATGACTTGCAGTTGCAGCTCTGGAGGCTAAAAAACGCCAAGCGATTGCTAGATCTATTGGCGTACGGCGTCCTCGATGGAGTCCACGTGAGGGCTCCGCTGAACGAAGAAATTTTTGCAGCTGTTCTTGCGCGATCACTCGGATCGTCTCACGCAAGTCGGTTGTTCTTAACGCTTCGATGCTGGCGTCGCTTGTAGACGAGAAGCTATGGTTGTATTGCCCGCGTGCGCATCTCGAGTGTCTTCTCTATCGTAGCGTAAAACGCTATTAGCGTAGAGCGCTAATTTATGACTGCTACGGTGAAATTAATATCCGAAATGCTTTGAATGAGCGAAGATATTTTAGCCGTTGATAACTATTAGCCGTCATTACTTTAATAATAGAGGTCAAAATTACCACTAATTTCCATTTTATAGCACCATAAGCAACCTGTAACAGACTAATTGCCTGCTGTAAAAACCGTTATTGTCGATGTCTACAGCATGGCTACTCTTACAAAGGCGTTACATTAGCTAATTACTATCCGGCACTCTTCCGTGTTTTGAAAAATGCCGACATGAAGTGCATAAACACACTCAGTAACTTACGTGAATTTCAACAAAAATAATTGCCTTTTCCATTTGGCTCTACCTTGTTCAATTTTTAAAACCAATCTCTCACATTATTCCGCACGTGGATGGTGATTGAAAGAACTTTATTAGGGTCTAATAGGTCTCGTTAGTGTCTTCGCCCGAAGCGGGCCACTCCTACGTTGGGACCCAAACACCTATTCTTCAAGGCGCTTCGCGAGCCCGTTGGACTGCCCATAGTTGCCCTCTAGTGTAGTACTGAGCAAAGCTGCGTCCTATCGTTCTTCAGTATTTTCCTTGTCACTGCGTAACGCGAAGCAACGCCAGAGCATGTGAGCAAGAGCCATGGTGTCATGACATTTATCGAATGTTGTGTGAACACACAACTGCGGATAAATCCTGTCAATTTGAACAAAAAATATTCAGAAATTTGAACTTGTCTCCCGCAAAGCTCAGAACAATGTACAGCATAGACGCGGTGGAAGGTTGGTGATTTTTGCGGCTGTACGTGAGGCAGACCCTTCGATATTTCACGCTAGTGAGCGGATGCGTGTTCTCGCTCTTAGCAACTGCACTGTAAACAAAAATATACCCAGCTGGGAGGAATCAGGGAAGAATGCACCCGCTCTACTCCGGAGTTTGCCCGCTCTATTCCGGAATTTGCCCATCGCACGCGCTTCTTCATTACGCGCGGTATTTGTACATGAAGAATGTCGATACAAAATGGAGGTAGCGCACCAGAAAATTGACTGGTAAATACGTGGAAAAGAGCAGGAGGCCAAACCAAAAAGAATAATCGGTTAAGAAGAAAGTGAAGAAAGCTGAGGCCGATATGTGGAGAATCGGCATGATTAAAAAGACCACACTAGAGATCTATCGAACTTTTAAGCAGAAAATTGCCAAGGAAAGGATCTATGATAATGCTCGGGGTAGTACTGTACTGTTTGAGGCAAGGACGGGAGTATTGCGAACCAAGACATGTCGGGCCAAATACGAAGGGGTAGGCAATGTAGGCAGTGAGTGCAGAGAGGAGGAGAAAACTTCTGTACACTTGATAATGTTTTGTAAAGGGCTTCACTAGAATAGTTCAGGATAGCACAGAGTTTTTTAAAGCACTGGGATTTATAGGGACAGGGAGGTCAAAATAGATTTTAAGCGGGTAGAATTAACTAGAAGGAGGTTATCTGATTGGTTGATAAAGTCAAGGCACGATTGAAAATTAAACCCTTCACTGCAAAGTACGAGTCCTCAACCTCACTATTTAAAGGAAAAAATAAATCTAGTTTTTGGCTCACTGAGTATTGCGGCTTGATGGCATTAGCCACCGCCCGATCTAAAGGGTACAGCCATATGAATCCATCCATCCATTCAGCCCGGCAAGTTGCGGAAAGCCGCTACAGACCCAGACGGCCGGACGACCGTTGTGAACAGCCCGCTGCAGTGTGCTTGGTAACGTTTGCGCGAGTACCCGCAGTCGTTTGTGGACGTGCTGGCAAGTGTATGAACTATGCCACGCTGTTTTGTACCCGGGTGTTAAAGCGGGTACGATTACGTTCTGCTCTTTGGGGAACTAAATGTCGTGCTCGTTTCTGTGGAAGACACATTAAAGACCGTTAGAGAAGCTCACAGGTTAAAAGAGCTAGCTTGCACACAGAGATTGAAATTGGCCTGTTGAAAATGAAAAAATTGCCATATGTATCACTCCTTACCAAATGAGTGATGAGCACAGCTACTTCAAAGATTCACCAGACGACAGTGTTGTGTACTTAATCTAGATACGTTGTACACAAAAAGACCAAGCGTAAAGAGTGCCACTTGTGTCTACAGGACGCCAGTTCAGAAGCTCCTGTCATTGGCTCTGATGCATACTTGGCTACACAGTGGAGCTTCAAGGAAGGAAGCCTTAGGCACCTCAGCACCAAGATGCTACACTTGACGCAACTTCTATACGAATCTATTTTGTTTTCTCTTGATAAAGAAGGTCTCTAGCTGTGCGGACCTGTTTTGGAAGGTGTTGGACGAGTCGGATGAGGGGCAATGTGATGAGGCTGGGTTGCGACCAGCACAAGCCCACGTTCACGTGTCAGGTCCTGTATTTTTTCACCGTCACACGATTGCAGTTTTACGCCAGGGATGTCAACCGACGCCTTCAAACTCGCGAGAAAGTTGCCATCGCCACCAAGAAAGCTCGCCTATTGTGAAGCTGTTTAACATTTGCATAGTGTGCGTGGGTCTTCGGCCTCGGCAATAAAACGCATTTCGCGTCACTGAGAATAAAAGGTGCTCTTTTTTGCTCATTTTTTGTTTGCAGTAACGAATGTCCGCAAACATTGGCCGCACGTTTGCGGGCATGCAGCTTCGCCGCGCTAGCTTTGCGCTCCTCTCATATATATATATATATATATAGGGGGAGTTTCGACTTCCTCCCACGCCTAGCCCAGCGTGGCTTTGCCGTGTCCGAGGAAAAGGGGATCCTGGGGGTTGAGCCGACGCTGGGTGATTGGACCGTTAAGGCCCCCCCGGCAGAGGCAACACACCCCTTTGGCCCCGGCTTCACGTAGACGGCACCCCTGAGCTGACCCACCCAGGGGAATCGGCCCAGTCGCCTTTCCTATCTCTCTCTCCCTACATCTTCGTCTTTTATCTCTTACTATTTATCTGTCCTGTCTTCTACTCTCTTCCGTTTACTTCGAAACTTCCTGGCGGCTAGGGTTAACCCTGTGCAAATAGCCTACCTTTGTCTAGGCGCATTGGGTTATAGTGACGTTGTACGGCTGGCGTCTGCAGGTTTCAGCATTTGTAACCTTGTAGCGTACCCTCGTTGGGCTCCGTGGTGGGTGGCCGCCAACGCTGCTGAACAACAATAAGGAAGACATGCATGGAAACATTCCCACTACTGTCTGATCGTACCGGCTTAAAGCCGGTACGCACCGATGTATCTTCACCAGAGAAGGATTGGCCACCCTGGTGCAGTATCTGGCCACCCCCTCCCGTAGGCATTCGTCAGTTAACTCACGGCCCTCAGTCCCCACCAGCTGCGGAGCAACTAACCACGGCGGCGGTCAGATCTGCAAAGCAGCAGAGGGTGCTAGGAATCCCTGGATACGGACAGGCCACCATTGGAACTTGAACTTAGCAACGTTTAACGTTAGAACGCTATCTAGCGAGGGAAGTCTAGCTGTATTATTCGAGGAGCTAGAAGGCATTAAATGGGATATAATAGGGCTGAGTGAGGTTAGGAGGGCAGATGAGGCCTATACTGTGCTACAGAATGGGCACGTCATTGGCTATCGGGGCTTGGCAGACAGAAGAGAACTGGGAGTAGGGTTCCTAATTCACAGAAACAATAGCTGGCAACATAGAGGATTACTATAGCATTAATGAAAGGGTGGTAGGCATTGTAATTAAACTGAAATAAAAGATACAAAATGAAGGTAGTAACAGGCTTACGCGCCTACATCCAGCCATGATGAACGCTTCAGTTGAAAGCTTCTATGAGACGTGGAATCGGCAATGAGTAAGGTGAAAACACAGTATACTATAGTAATGGGCGACTTTAAATTGCAAAGGTAGGGAAGAAGCAGGCTGGAGACCAAGCAGTAGGAGATTATGGCAATCGGCACTAGAAACGCCAGAGGAGAGCTACTAGTAGAATTCGCAGAACGCAATAATCTGCGTATTTTGAATAACCTTCTAACGAAAACGAGAAAACCGCAAGTGGACATGGAGGAGCCCTAATGGCGTAAATAAGAACGAAATAGACTTTATAATGACTGCACACCCAGGAGTCGTGCAGGATGTGGAAGTGGTTGGCAAGGTAAGATGCAGTGACCATAGAATGGTACGGGCTCGAATCCGCCTAGACTTGAAGAAGGAACGACAGAAACTGATACGCAAGAAGCAAATCAATGAGCTAGCACTGAGAGGGAAAGTACAGGAATTCAGAGTGTCACTGCAGAACAGGTACTCTGCTCTTAGCGAGGAAACCAACCTTAGCGTAGATACAATGAATGATAATCTGACGAGTATCATCACGGAGTGTGCAGTGGAAGTTGGAGGCAGGGTAGCTAGACAGGACACCGGCAAGCTTTCCCAGGAAACGAAGAACCTAATTAAGAAGCGTCAAATCATGAAAGTGTCAAGTACAACAGACAAAATAGAACTGGCAGAGCTTTCGAAGTTGATTAATAGACGTAAAGTATGCGATGTAAGAAGGTATAACATGGAGAGAATTGAGCACGCTCTGAAAAACGGAGGAAGCGTCAAAGCAGTGAAGAGGAAACTTGGGATAGGCAAAAGGCGGATGTATGCACTAAGGGACAAAGAAGGCAAATTAACTACCAATATGGATAGGATAGTTAAAATAGCGGAGGAGTTTTACAGAGATCTGTACAGTAGCCGAGACAACCACGACCTTAATACTATAAGAACTAGCAGTAACCCAGACGACACCCCACCGGTAATGATAGAAGAAGTCAGAAAAGCTTTGGAGAGCATGCACAGAGGCAAAGCTGCTGGTGAGGATCAGGTAACATCAGATCTGCTGAAAGATGGAGGACAGATTGTGTTAGAAAAACTAGCCACTCTATTTACGAGGTGTCTCCTGACGGGAAAAGTACCAGAGTCTTGGAAGAACGCTAACATCATCTTAATACATAAGAAAGGAGATGACAAGGACTTGAAGAATTACAGGCCGATCAGCTTGCTCTCTGTAGTATACAAGCTATTTACAAAGGTAATTGCTAGCAGAGTAAAGAAAACATTAGAATTCAATCAACCAAAGGAACAAGCAGGATTTAGAACAGGCTACTCAACAATTGACCACATTCATACTATCAATCAGGTAATAGAGAAATGCTCAGAGTATAACCAACCACTATACATAGCCTTCATAGATTACGAGAAGGCGTTTGATTCAGTAGAAATATCAGCCGTCATGCAGACACTGCGGAATCAGGGCGTAGATGAAATATATATAAACATTCTGGAAGAAATCTACAGGGGATCAACTGCTACCATAGTGCTTCATAAAAAAGCAACAGAATACCAATAAAGAAGGGTGTAAGGCAGGGGGACACAATCTCCCCAATGCTATTCACTGCGTGCTTACAGGACGTTTTCAGAAGCCTAGAATGGGAACAGTTAGGGATAAGAGTTAATGGAGAGTACCTCAGTAACCTGCGCTTCGCCGATGACATTGCATTGCTGAGTAACTCAGGGGACGAATTGCAACTCATGATTACGGAGTTAGACAAGGAGAGCAGAAAGGTGGGTCTTAAAATTAATCTGCAGAAAACGAAAGTAATGTACAACAACCTCGGAAAGGAGCAGCGCTTTGCGATAGGTAATAGTGCACTTGAAGTTGTAAAAGACTATGTCTACTTAGGGCAGGTAATAACCGCAGAGCCTAACCACGAGATTGAAGTAACTAGAAGAATAAGAATGGGGTGGAGCACATTCGGCAGGCACTCTCAAATTATGACAAGTAGATTGCCACTGTCCCTCAAGAGGAAGGTATATAACAGCTGTATCTTGCCGGTACTTAGCTACGGAGCAGAAACCTGGAGACTCACAAAGAGGGTTCAACTTAAATTGAGGACGACGCAGCGAGCAATGGAAAGAAAAATGGTAGGTGTAACCTTAAGAGACAAGAAGAGAGCAGAGTGGATTAGGGGACAAACGGGAGTTAAGGATATCATAGCTGCAATAAAGAAGAGGAAATGGACATGGGCCGGGCATGTA
The DNA here is from genome assembly GCA_013436015.1 of Rhipicephalus annulatus. Taxonomy (NCBI): domain Eukaryota; kingdom Metazoa; phylum Arthropoda; class Arachnida; order Ixodida; family Ixodidae; genus Rhipicephalus; species Rhipicephalus annulatus. The sequence continues at coordinate 256 of WOVY01006840.1, read as the reverse complement.
GCACGTAGACAGGATAACCGCTGGTCATTAAGGGTCACCAACTGGATTCCCAGAGAAGGGAAGCGGGGTAGGGGGAGACAGAAGGTTAGGTGGGCAGATGAGATTAAGAAGTTTGCGGGTATAAATTGGCAACAGCAAGCACAGGACCGGGTTAACTGGCGGAACATGGGAGAGGCCTTTGTCCTGCAGTGGACGTAGACAGGCTGATGATGATGATATATATATATATATATATATATATTATATATATATATAT
>WOVY01006839.1:0-25610 GCA_013436015.1 Rhipicephalus annulatus | reverse complement strand
AGGCGGTCAGCGGTGGGATTTCGGAGGTGGCTTCGCAACAGTGGTTGGCAGCTGCGGGATCGGCCCGGCGTCAGCGACATCGATGCGGTGAGTGCCTGATGTTTTCCCCTCAGTTCACCAGACTACTCTAGCTCAGGTTGTAGTAGTTTAGAGAAGGGCTGTGTGAAGCATTGAAGTGAGCTTTGATCGTTTCAAGCAAAGTCGAAGCGCTTTGAAACCAAAGTTAATGCGGAGGGGGTAAACACGGGAGTGTGAAAAATTGCTTGCGCGTCTTGCTAGTAGACTTATAGTGGGTACGGCAAGTAAATTGTTAACAGGGGCAAACAGCAAGAGGCTAGTGTGAACGATGGAGAACCTTAAAGTGAAGGAACTCATCGAAATTTGTGAGGAACTCGGCATTACTTTGGGCCGTGCGAAACGAAAGCAAGCGATCCTTGAGATCATGAAGGATGAGGGAGTGTCGGCTGAGGAAGTCGATGAGGCCTGGGTGGATATCAAAGCACGCCGCGAGGAGGCTGAAAGGCGAGAAGTAGAAGCTCGCGAACGTGAAGAAGCTGAAAGGCGCGAACGTCGCGAGCGCGAGGAGGCCGAGAGACAGGAGCGCCTCGAGTTGAAACGACTAGAATTGGCAATCCTACAGTGTTCGCAGGCGCCTAGCGTAGCTTCTCCGACGATTCAGGTCAGCGGTTTTAGAATTCGGGACCAACTGCCACCGTTCGTAGTAGGCGAGGACATGGCGAAGTATCTCGTCAAGTTTGAACACGTCTGTGAGCGAAACGCTTTGGAGCGGTCTCTTTGGGCGCGGAACCTGCTAGCTCTTCTTCCCGGCGAAGTGTCCGACGCGATAACTTGCTTGTCGAGGGAAGCGTTTGAGAGCTATGACGAGGTTAAGGAAGTGCTCTTGAGACGTTATAAGTTGTCACCCGAGGCTTTCAGGCAAAGGTTCCGGTATGCTGAAAAGGGGAATGAGTCACACGTTGACTTCGCGTTTCGTCTTAAAGCCGATTTAATTGAATGGCTCAAGGGCGAAGGTGTTTATGACGACCGCGATAAAGTGGTGGAATGCGTTGCATTGGAGCAATTCTACCGCTGCATCGAGGATAATGTCAGACTTTGGCTGCAGGACAGACTTGGTGAAGTACAGCTAAACAAGGCAGCAGAGTTAGCTGAGGAGTATTATACTCGCCGAAAGTTGCATAGCAGGGCAGTGCGCGTTGAAAAGGATGAAGAGAAAAGAGGGCTTTTCAAAGAAACCTGATCAACGGAAACCCGCTCCGCACCGTAATTTCAAGAAGGACCCGTCTCTTACGAAGGACAGTGTAGGGGAAGGGCAAACAGAAGCGGAGAAATCGAGTGAGGTTTCTACCACACAGGCATTTGAATCGGAAAACAAACGGAAGCCGCTAATCTGCTACAACTGCAAAAAGGAAGGGCACATCGCGAGAAACTGTCAGGAAAAGTTTGCCTTCGCAACGATCCGAGAATCAGAAAAAAACATGCGGTTGTTGGAGCCGTATCTCCAAGAAATTAGGGTGAATGAAAAACGTGCCGAGCACTTAGAGACTCAGCGGCAACCATGGACGTTGTCCATCCTTCATTGGTGTCTCCGGATGACTTACAGGAGAATGCGCGTGGATCAGGCAAGTCGCCGAGGAGCAGAGTGTTCGCTTACCAATCGCCACGGTTGTCATTGAAGGCCCGTTCGGTGAGCTTCGCACCGAAGCGGCTGTGTCTGCCGCGCTAAATGATCGTTTTCCTTATCTTTTCTCCAACAACTCGGAGCAGCTTCTCAAAGAGCAGGGCAAATCGTTCTTCCCCAACTTAGCGTGCATGGCCCTCACGCGATCGCAAGCGCGGAAGCTTGACCTTGTTCAATGCGGTGAACTCTCAAGTGACCTTGTCGGCGGGTCGACGGAACCCCAGAAGGGAAATTTTCCGCATGAGTCATGTGAGCAGTCACGCGAGCGGCCCGTCGCGAAGCGGCCGGCGCGGTATGCGTTGGGGAGACGACATGGCGCCATTGAGTCAGAGCGAGAGGGTTGCAACGCTCTCGCCTGTAGCGGAAAGTTGGAGCGAGCTGCCGAGAGTTGATCGAGAGACGCTCATTCGAGAGCAGCGTGAGGACCTCTCGATTGAAGCGCTAGTGGAAAGCCACAAAAACGCGGCACAAGTGCTGTCGAAGGAGCACTACGAGGAATCGGTGAAGAAGCGTGCTTTTGAAGTTGATAATCAGGTAATGCTGCTGCAGCCGTCCAAAAGGAACAAGCTTGAGGTTGATTGGGAAGGGCCCGCCAAAGTATTATCGAAGCCTTGCGATACAAATTATGAAGTGAAATTAGGAAGGCGGCCGAACAAAATTTACAACTTGATGAAACCCTACGTTCAACATCAAGCGGTCGTAAATCTGCAGTTGAATGCTTCAGAGGAAGAGGGAGCAGAAATTTGGAGTTCTAGTGATGTAATCGAAGGGGATCGAAAGTAATCTGGGAGCAGATAAACCTAGAGCCTAGGTTAAGTGAAGCCCGGAAGGAGGACAGGATTGTTTCCGAGTTTGAAGACGTGTTTTCGGACCGCCCCGGAAACACGAGGGTGATCGAACACGATATCGAGCTAAGCGGTGAGGAGTCAATCCGTAGCAAGCCGTATCGTTGTTCCCCTGTGCAACGTCGAAAGTGTGAGCCGCTCTTGGTGCCGCATAGGTATCGTCGCCTAAAAGTGGCCGGTTACTGAGATGGAGCATGTTGCTCCACAGCGCAACTTTGACGTTCGCTAAAAAAAAGGAAAGCTAAACGCTAATGCAGGTGCATTGAGCAGTGCGTTCTAGCTAGTACCTTCTCAACCTTTCGGTTTCTCGCTGGCGATTCGGGGCAAAATTTTGACCTCATCACGACCTGGGCTGAGCGCTCTCGTTAGAGTGATCTCAAGGGGCCAACTTTATGTGGTATTCTAATTCGTTGCGTTGTTGTAAGTGTGAAAAATTCAAGTTCTTACTTTAAGAGTCTTGTGTCCCACATGTGCCTCTTGATGTAGAGGGAACAAAATTCCGATAGACACGTAGATAGGTATATGTTGTACTATACTTTGTCTGGTGTTCTGTCGGGTGACCGAGGGCACTTGCTTGTGTCGTGTGTTGTTTGTTGTCGAACCGTTCTTAGCAAGTTGCAGAACCATCGACAAGTGCTGAAACCGAAGATGGTCAGAAGAGACGAGCGAAGTTGGCCAGCAAGTTGTGGCGACAAGCCAGTGGAGCTGGGATCCGTCGTCAAAATGGGATGTGTTTCCGGAACAGTCTGGAGCTGTATTCTCCCCATGGCCCTGGAGGCGAACCTGGAGGGACCTGGCGAACGAGCGCACCTGACATCCGAGCCCCGTGGAAGCAGCTCGTCTTTCCGGTGCATTGTCTGGCGGCGGGGGTGCTGTTATGCCAGCGAGTCCTCGTCAAACGTCCGTGCCTCTGAAAAAGGCAATCTGGGTCAAGGCCAGCCCGCAGTCCGCCTGACGCGAACAACTCAACGGCGTAAACACGCGCGGCGCCTCTCTGGCCCACGTGCAGTGAGTCAGCAGCGCACGTGACAGCGAGCCGGCGTCTTCGTGTCTGGGGTCTGACGTGGCCCAGCGGCGACCCCATTGGAGGAATCTGCCCTGACGACCAGCGGCGCTTCTGATTGGACATTTTGGTTGGACCCGGTGCAAATAAAAGAAGCCCTGCGGCGCGTCGCGATCGGCGGTCCTATGTGAGAGGAGTCCCCGTGTCGGAGAGCCGACATGTGTGTGAGTCGGCGGTCCTAGGTGAAAGCTGACATGTGTGTCAGAGCGGACCCGTTTGAGAGCAGACTTATGTGTTAGAGAGGAGAGCTCGGCTCTTCGAGTCTCTGTCGGCCCCAGTGCCGAAATTGTAACGCCTCTGTATATATGCTGTACATAAACCTTGTTTAACTCACCGTCGTCTCGTCCGCTCGTCTTATCAGCTCTGCGCAGAAGCAGTCGCGAGCTGAGAAACATACGCTACCAAACGGCTGGTGACCTTCCCGGCGGAGTAGGAAGCAGTGACGCCTTCGGGACCGTGTTGGCGTCGCCGTCTTTCGCAACAGTGGAGGTCAGCGGTGGGATGTCGGAGCGCCCTTCGTAACGTCGTCGGAGGTGCGCTTCGCAACAGCCTACAGGCCTTTCCTCAAAGTTTTTTTCAAAATACCAGGGACCCTACCGCATTGTCTCGCAGACTTCATCTGTTACCTACATCGTCGAACCCGTTACGCCATCCACAGACCAGCGCTTTCGGGGTTCTGAAACCGTTCACGTACAGCGGTTGAAACCTTATTACAATCCGCTCGTACTCTGTTCACCGTGAGTCGCCAGGATGGCTCCTTTTCCGACGGGGGACGAAGTGTAGTGAAGAGGAATGTCCACTACTGCAGCGACATCGGACACGTTGGCGCCAGGCATGAGCGAAGACTGCCTGGTTGCTGCTGCGACGCTGCCCGTACATTCGGTCAGCTCTTGCTGCTTCAGCACCGACGCTGATAGCGCTTTTGACCTTGCATTTACATTATATAAGGAATAAAGGCTAATATATCATAAATTCCAAGAACTAATCATACTGCACAGTTGTAAATACTTGTAGAAAAAAACGACGATTCACCGAGGTGATGTGTATTTATGTTTGTGACACCACGGCGTGAAATATCACTAAATCATGCAGAACCCACAATCACGAGAACATTTCAACGAAATACCACGGAAATACAAGGGCAGCACATTTGAATCTGCGCATTTGAATAAAAATTGTGGTTTCGAGTAGGCATTTGCTTTTTTGCATTCACAAAGATTCTTATTCTGACACACCGTTTCATAATGCTCAACTTAATTACACATTGAAATAAAATGTCTGTAGTTACTTCCATGAGCGAACTGAAAGACTGGCACATATGCTTCTCCATCATTCCTCAATCGGCTTTGGGAGTTTACTTACGAATGACTGCACACATACGAGCAGCTCACCTAAATATGACTTTATTTCTTGTGGATGTACAATTTTCGGATGAGGCTGCCTCTCTGAACATGCAATGTATACTGCGCCTTTCCCTGTTTTTAACTCCTATTTCGTCGGCTCAATGCAGTATTCACCAGATTCAAGCATAGAACTTTAAATGAAAGTTTGTTGTAACCTGTTACTTTCGGCTGTGAACAGGAGTAATTCAGTTGCACCGAACATAAGTGAAGGCGCAATGCAGACTGCATAAAGCACTATGTAACTAAACAGTTATAAAGACAGGATTTCCTTATAATGTCCCGTAATAAGAACGCACCCATGCATGGTTTCGGAAGGGTGAACATCTGAAGACGCGACAGTTCCAGTTAAAATACATGTACCAATCAGGTAATTTACCATTTCTTGTTGTCATCATTGTTTTTACAGAAAAAAACAAAACTGCACACTTTTGCAGTTGATCGATTCTGCCTACAGCACATGGCGCCGACATGCGGCTTGCAAAAGCTAACCTACCCACACAGGCACAGTCGTCTTTTTTTCCTTCATGCTCTCACAATATGTTCGGAAGAAATTTGGCAAATGCAATGAGCAAGCTTCCTTTAGCTGAAAAGTGTCGCAGTCTGCGCTTTCATGAACAAAGCTGTATGAATGGATGGATAAGGCTGTACCCATTTATATATCTATCTATATATCTCTATCTATATATATTATATATCTGTCTAATTTCTACGTGTACCGCATATATAATTGTGCTACAATTTGAAAATTCACAATTTAATGCATATAGGTATATATTCTTGGAGTGTCTGTATGATATGTTTGTTTTCATGAAGAGTTTTCATGTATGATGTCTACCTATAATGCTTTATTTGCAGTGACAATTATGTACATGCATGTTTTGATTTTTCTGGTTGCTCTATTGTTTGTATACTTGCATCGCATGCAAACATGTACACGCATGCCGAATGCGCATGGGAGTGTGAGCCTCTGTCAGGCAATACAGCCTTTAGCTCTTACTCCTCTTTCTGTATCAGAAACAAATAAAATAAACTTGAAACTTCAGTAGGGTGGTGACACCCGTCACAGAGCTGCGATACAAAATACTAGCACTATGTAGAGAAGCATTAAATTTCACTCATGCCTTGGTTGTGGCCACCAATCAGGTAGCCACCCCCCTAGTTACTTCTACCCACTAGAAGGGGTACTGACAGACAAACTCTGACCTTGTGCTTTTTGCTGCGATGTGTTGCTGGGCATCTGTTAGTCATCACACAACACATCATTTCCTGCAATACATGATAAATAATTATTTAAATACTCCTTATAACGAAACAATTTCAGTTAGAAAGATCCAAAAACGACAAGCCCCTCCAAGTACAAATATCACCACCAAGCGTGTACAACACTCGACCATGTCGGCACACAGAACTGTGACACACTTCCGCACGGCCTACATCAAAAGTACTTTCGAACAGGAAACAGAACAGCAGTGTCGCTAAACACAAAACTTTCAACACGTACGCCGTGACCACGGACTTGCAAGCAGCCGCTGAGATGCATAAATAGGTAGAAGGAATGCCCACCCCCAAAATGGCAGCTATGACATCATCATAACGTGCTTTATTAACTGGAGCATGGTGACGTGAGGAAAGTGAGGGAGTCACAATATGACTTTTGATGGCCTCATTACTTTCAAAACTTGCACTTTTAAATTTATGTAAAATGACTTGCAACCTATAATGGCTGTTGATATTTGATAGATGATCTACGCATGTACATGTTAATCGATCGTGCAGGCTATCTCGGCCACGAAATTTGTGTCAGTATCCCTTTAAAGTCTATTTTGCTTTCACTGTCTTTAAACCCCAATGCTTTTACAAATTCTGTACCCTTATCTTGCATTATACAGCAAAGTCCTTTACAGAGCAGTAACAAATGTTCAGCTGTCTCCTCCTTCTCTACCCATGAATACATAATGCATGTATGTCTTTGTATTTGGCTCAGTACATTTTTGTTCACAACACCTCTTCCTGGTTTTAAACAGCAGAGAACTATGCTATAAACTGTTGTAGATCTCTTCCTTGGCAATTTCTGGCTTGAAAGTTCGGTAGATCTCCATCGATAATTTTTCAAGCATGCCCACTTACCACGTGCCTCTCTCCATTTTTTACAGCTGCTTTGTACCCAATGTTTCCTTATAGCTCGGCCTCCTGCCGTCGCCCAAATATTTGCTTGGTAATTTTCAGGTTCACTTCTGGCCTTTTGTATTGACATTTTTCATGTACAAGAACATGAAAACTTTCTTAGCCCAACACTTCTCCATCGTTTCGTTCAGTTGCTCCACAAATTCAATCTGGCTGCTAGCTTCTCTGCCCTCAAATGACCATTTCATGTCAGAGTGATTTGGTGTATTACCATGTGCTCCTAAAGCAGGCCAACCTACGCCACATTAATTTCTAATCTTGCTTGAACCTCTGATCTCATGCACAAGACTGCTTTGTCAGTATGGCTTGAAATACAAGCACAAATAGTAGACATGGACAGGAAACACACTGACAAGGGCTTACTTTCAACTGAAAGTTTAACCTTCGCAGAGGCAAAGATGCTTTTCTGGCGCAATATGTCAGAAGATGGGGCTGTGAAGATCAGTTTCAGAGCACAATTGTGGTTAAGAAACTCAAAGATGAGCGCACAAGATTTATCATTCAAGCTGCAAACTTAGCACGTGATGACTTGACTTGCGTGAGCAAACGGCCAATAGCTCTGTCTTTTAAGAAGCTTGCGTTCTTTGACAGTGACAGATTGCCATTGGCATTAAGGAATCACGGTAAGGCAAAAGTGGGCATTGATAAGGTGGGGCTGATATACACAAATATTTCATCGGTTTTGTAATATTCGGTTTGCAATGTGGTCCAATCATATGTGCTTACGAAATGTTTCCTCTGTAAGTATATATTTCACAGCTTTCCAATTAAACTTTCAGTAGGTAGTAAGCGCTTGTCCGTGTATTTCCTTTCCCGGTATAGATATCACGCTCGTATTTCAAACCATCATGAGTCACCAACTCGACCAATCAACCATATTGACATGCATAGTCAAATGTGGGACCAAGAACCACGACACCTTTCCAAATCCTTCTCACAATATCGTTCCTATCGTAGTTCCTTAGAGCCCTATTTTTCATTACACTGCTACATTCCTGTTACCTTTAGCCGTTACAGAACTTTCGTGCTCCCTTAAAGGGGTGCTGTAACACTATTCAACACCCCCCCCCCTGTTGACGTACAGACAAACTGATGTAGCGAAAACGGCAGTGATAACGGCATGCAGTCTGAAGTTATCCGACTTTGAAAATTCAAAATACAAGAAATAGTGCTGACCTGCGAAATTAAAATACAAGAAATAATGCTGCAGCTGCGGTCATGGCGAAAGCCATGCTGTGCGGCAGGAAAAACTTTGCCCGCTCGAGAAAGTCAAGGAGTTTGCTGTTCAGCACATGTTTAAACGTACGGCATATGATCAACCTGATGGAGATTGGGCGATAGTTCTTGGGTTTGCCAGAGGGCTTGGATTTCCCTTTTGAACAGGGGTAACCAAGGCACGTTTCTAAGAAGCAGGCACAGTCCCATGATCAACTAGGAGTTGGAACACAGTGCACAGGGATACAAGCACTTGGGGCACAAGCAGTCGAAAGAAGGTGGGTGCCGTGCCATGGAACCAGGGCTTGGAAATGGATTGATTTTAGAGATGATGGAGGACAGTGCTTCTGGTGAAAAAGTAGCTGAGAGGAGGAGTGAATAGTCACGCGAGTCGTTGGGAAGCTGAGTGGGGTGCATTCCTTGATCACGTGGAGAGAACTTGTCAAGTAATTTGGTGTCATCGGCGGGAGCTCTAACATAGATGGAAAAAAATTGTTCAGCTAAGAAAGAAGAGACTTCCGAAGGGAAGTCGACAAGCTTTCCCCAGATGGTGAAGCTGGGGCATTGACATGATGACCAAAGAATATTTACGTATGACTTGAACAACTTGGGGTGCTCCGTAGCTTCCTCAGCCAGCCTGGTGGTGTGGTGTTACGCTCTGTGGATCGCTGCCTTGAGCGCTTGTGGGCCTTCGCCAGTTGGAAAGTGACGGGGCATTTAAGTTCGGGGGCCTTCCAAAACAGCAATCGTCTTTGTCTCGCTGCCTTCATGATTTCTGGGGTGATCCACGGGCAGTGCCTTCACTTGAACGTTCGGGTGCCTGATGGTATACACACGCGTTGAATTGCCGATGCCATGTCGCACCACAGTGCATAGTTGCCAAGGCAGTCATTGCCACATGAGTTCATGCACCAGTGCGCAAAGTGCACTAACTTAGTATGGTCAGTCTGGTGAAATTTTCACTGCTGAAGAGTGTGGTGCACAATTAGGGGTAACACTGCAGCATAGCACACTTCAATGGCCCGATGATCGCTGCTAGACAGACCCTAACTTGTTGTGCAGGAGGTTACTCGGGTTGGGTGGGCCACGAACACAAGGTCTAAGAAGAGGAGGTACCATCTCGTGAAGAGTATGTGGGTTCGAGGCATGCCTGGACGAGGCTGGCTGATGTCATGACCTCTAGGAGTAGGTCGTTGGTGCGGTCGTGTGAAATCCAGTCAATATGAGCACTAAAGTCCGAATACCAGAACGTTGGGATACTGTTTGCTCATGGCGAGTAAGAGGAATGAATCAAGGTGCTTATACGCTTCATCCTTTAGTGAAGGCGGGCAGTAGGTGCAATATATCAGCACGCTGCTGTGTGGTAAGAAAAGCTTGACGAAAAGAGACTCGAGATCATCATGTTCCAAGTCTAGCCGGCGGTTCACTTTTGCAGGAGTTGGCAAAGCCGTCAAGACAACGCCACCCAGGCCACACTAATCTTTCCGGAACACTGTGTACTGGCTAGTGTCAAAAAGTTCGCAGTCAGTCACACTCGCGTCAAGCTAGGTTTCTGTGAGCACACATGACAGTATTTGATGAAATTGCAGACAGATGCGCATGTAAATCTACTATTTTGTTGCAGACACTTCGACAGTTGGTGTACCAAAACGTTAGCGTCTTCGCGCCGGGACAGAATGTAGGTGCGGCGGGCGCTGAGTGGCTCGAACGTGAGGCGTCGGGGATGGCGGTGCGACTAGGTGTTGAGATGGAAGGCGACGATGAGATATAAAAAATGTCGTCAGGGAAGTGCGGCAAGGTACACCAAAACACACCCAGGAGAGGTTGCAGCCCCCAAGGTGTCGGTATTCTGAAGCGACATGTACAAGCACTGACAGATTAGTGACCTGCATTTTGATCTTACTCCATGATTGCTTTTCACTAATTTATCTAATCATATGGCGGCAGCCATCCCGGCGTCACTTCCACACGGAAAGTTCAGGCGGGTGCCACTTCGTGCTTATCAGGTCGGCAGCCGATGGTAGCGACTTTATTGCATGATTAGAATACTACATCGATTGATATCAGTGCTTAGACCTATGCTAAAATTATCTTCAGCTATCGGTCTACGCAAACCACAAATAAAAATAGGTGCTTCGATAGTGTTGGAGGGCCCCTTTAAATACTGAGCCCCGTATACGTTTGTGTTTGTCTACTACTTCCTGCATGGCCTCGTGTATCTTATGCTCACTGCCTTTGTTAACATTAAAAATCATGACTGTCGATTTTTCGGCAGTCATTACTCGGATTGCTCCGCCTGTGTCGCAAACCCTTTTCTGTACGGCGGCGCGGTCATAACACTGGTAGCCTTTGTCGCCACTACACTATACTTAATGCACCTCATTGTGAAGGGAAAACCTGACAAAACTGGCTACGGACGACACGCACCTCGACTGCTGACCAGCAGGAAAATCAATAAAGCACGGCAAAAAAGCAGTGCGCGAGTTTCACACCGAGTTTGCAAATGCCTCTACCAAGATCCTACATGTGGCGAGGAAACGCTGTCTGCCAACTTCAAACCTTGGCGTCATCGACTCTTCGGTGAAACGGATCAGTGGGAACTCTGCGAACGGCAATCGCTGTGCGGCCGTCTTACGCAATATCTAGGTTACACAGTAGTGCAGCTGCAATTTAACTCACAGTTTAGAACTACACCAGTCGTATTCCCAGGCCAGTGGCATGTTATGAGCTTTGCGGCCGCGCCGTGAGGCATCACAACCATTAATACGACGACAGTGCACTGCTGGCATAAGTAAACTGAACCGAACGAAGCTTTTTTCTGACGATTTTGTTTGTAAGACTTGAGCATAATAGTCATAAAAAAATGTTTTTCATTTAATTTTAGGCATTCACAAGCATGCGTAGTTCGAAAGAGTTGAAATTTAGAAAGTGACGCACTTTAGGTGGCAGTGTGGACCAGAAAACAGAGTAGCACTGCTCGTGAAAGGCACGCAGATGTGGTGATAGCAATTACAGAAAGTTTACCGATTACTGTCAACGAGGTGTCGCGAAACCTTGAGCTAAATAAGTGCAGAGACGTAGCCGGCATACCTTTATTACACCAGCTAAGGCTTCATGTGCGATGGTATATCAGCGAGCGCTGGACAGCTTCTGTGCTTCAGGCATCTGCGTTGGTGCTATGCGTAGTATGTACCTTGTTTGCTCATGAACGCTGATGCATGCATATTGTTTACTGCTGTATGTGCTAAAATATTACTTATGTGGTCATTATTTTATGTAAACATCGATTGATTGACTCGCAATAAAACTATTTATTGCTGCAGCTTGTGTTATCAGCGCTGTCATTTCGCTTGGCCTGTATGCGGCATCACAACTTACTAAAATAAGAATGCAAGACTTTTATGAGCTTGTAATAAGTAGTTTAGAGCAATGTACTGTATTGTAATGAGAGAAATTGAGAAGGAGGGCTGCTTGCAGCGAGCGGGGGCAGCTTTTACTTAGAAGCAGACGACGAGGTGTCGTCTGCTATGCGAAATTTGAGCCGCCATATCAAAACGCCCTTGTGCTTTCGGAGACTATTTCATTTTATGCACAGATATAAATTATACAAACAATTATTTAAGTTGTTATTTGTCTAACAAGAAGATAATCGAGAGTGAAATATAATAATTTTAGTTAAAAATAAATCGTAACATTGCAACCTTTTTACGATTACCGACAGAATCCAGACAGCGCCATCACAGAAGACCTAGCGCCATCATCATGTCCAATTTTTGTCCCCATTGGCTCCATGGGTATGTCCCTCCCTTGATATTCCTTTTAATTTCTATTTAAGTGGGGGCATATTAAGCTCCAACATATGATACCTGCCGAGTTTATGTCATCTAAAATTCTGGCAACGGAGCCTGCCAGTCATTCCGTTTGTGAACGAAGATCGATGGCACTACACTATATATGCGCAAGCTGCTGATTTTACCAGAATTCACATTACACAGACAAACCCTGATGGTAAACACTGCTACCACAATGCTTCGAGGAGTAAACTCGTAGGCTCACGAAGCCCCGAAATTACTTCCTTTCACAGCAGCAATCACCGAGTAGCTTTTTTTTTCTCGAAGCTGTGAAACACTACTTACATCGCATCAGGCGTCGGTGCTCGTACAGCCGTGCACAGGGCAGAATGCACGCATTGCGATGCTACGAGACAGAGTTCTCCGTCCGGCAGCTCTTCTTTGAAGCGCCAACCAAAATCCAAGGCTGGGGACGTTGACTATTAAAGATGCAAAAGACACCTGACGCAGAAAATATGAACACGGTGGAAGTGCCAGCGTGCGGGACGCGTCTTTTCTACTGTGGGTCAGCGTAAAGAAAGTGAACTCGTTTGGGTCTTGTGAAGGCTGCCATCTTGGCTTAAAAACAAACAAAAAAGCAAAAAAATACTATAGATCCGTGCTATAGATAGATAGATAGGGCAAAAAAAGGAAGGAGAGGCCCTGACGTCACTTGTTGTGAAGTCGCCACGGAGGAAGGAAAAGGTAAGGAGAGGCCCTGACGTCACTCGTTGTGAAGCCGCGATGAAGCCGGAAGTCGGCCATATTGAGTAGGCAAATTCTCCTCTCTTGTTTACATATAAATGCGAAGCAGAAGGCGCGACTCCCTCTCCGGCTCGGAAAGCACGTGGGCTGCGCAGCGCGTGTCGTGACGATCCGAAACTAATGGAACTGGGCTCATCACTCAGAGCCAGCGGGACACCTTCAGCGAAATCGCTTCGTCCGAGTAATAACAAAGAGTAACAGCTCGCTGACAACGAAGCAACTACGAAAGAACGCGCGCTAGATGCACTGACAACGGCGAGCGCTTTCACGTAATTATTTCAGCAACTGTACAGACAACACGATCGGTCGTGCGCCTTCTACGGTTGCATTCCGCCACGCGACTGACGCAGCGTCCTGCCACTGTGTCCGTGTTCCGTGTGAAACTCACCTGCGCCGGCATTCTGCGACCGTGGTAACTTTGAGCACGGTGCTAGTGACAGTTGAACGTGGTTGCTGTTACGTTGAGATTACATGCAATGCTGGTGGAGAGTGTACCAAGCGGAACAGAAAAAGGTGTTTTAATACGCACATGCAAGTGTTACTGTGCACACACAACACGAAACTACGTATGTGCACATGGCCTCACGGCGTCTTGCTGGGCTCAACAGCGTCGTCCGTTGTCACAAGCAGGAGCACTGCTCAACCGTCACTGACCTGCAAGGCATTCGTCGTCATTCAGCTTCGTCATGGTGCCCAACGCCATTTCGCTGAACACTAACTGCTTCATCCACGTCATCCGCCGCACGACACATGAATATGCACTTGTTCTACGCACTGTTGAAACCCCGTGATGGACAAAGAGATTTGTAAACGTTGCTAAGAGTAATGTGACAGCCAGACGAACACTGCGTAACCAATAACGCGGCGCAGAGCACAGATATTGTCCGCCACGGCTCAGCACGAGACCTGGGGAGGCACACATTCCGCCGCCAGCCGCGGCCGCTCACTGCTAGACCAGCTTCACTGCGCAACACGTTACCATAACAACGCCGCCATTGTGCCTACTGCATATGGCCGCCATGATGTCATTTCCGCCACATTTTTTACGCCCTGCGCCGGCTGGGCATGCCCTCTCCTTACCTTTTTCCTTCCTCCGTGTGAAGTCGCGATGAAGTCGGCCATATTGACTGGGCAAATTCTCCTCTCTTGTTTACATCCGAATGTAAAGGCACACGGAGGAAGGAAAGGAAGACACGACTCTCTCTCCGGCTCGGAACTGCTGCTGAAAAACATTTATTTACAGATGTTATTTACAGGGAGGGTGGGAACGGTCCTTAAGGGGCCGCCCCGTACAAACACTAGGTGGGCTCCCTCTTACGGGAGCCCATTGGCGTTGGCCGCGGCCCGGGCACGCTCGACCAGGGCCCGTTGGGCCGTCAGGTCAGAGCAGCCGAGCAGGGCTGCCTCCCAATCCTCCCGTGAAGGGTTGGGTAGTGGGGTAAGGTTTGGGGTTTTTTGGCATGCCCACACCATGTGGAAAATGTCAGAGGAATTTTCCTCACAATGCGGGCACTTCCCCGTGCAAGCGGGGTCAAAGTGTTTTATGATTGCCGGGCACAATAGAGTTTTAGTATAAAGGCGAAGGAGGATTCGCTCCTCCGCCTTCGTGAGGCCCTTACAGGGTTTAGGATAGACGTTATGGCCGGATTGATAAAATTGTGTGATCTCCTTAAAGGTGTAGGCAGGATTGGGTTCGAGTTCCGGATCGGTAGGGGACGAGGATGGTGCCCGGAGAGTGAGCGCGCGGGCAGCGGCATCGGCCGTCTCATTACCATCGAGGCCCGTGTGAGCCGGAGCCCATATGATCGTTCGGTGCGCGGGGGCACCTAGGTAGCTGCTGTTCTGCAATATTTTATAAGCACGGTACGGAATGTATCCCTGTTCAATATTGCGACAGGCACCCCTTGAGTCGGTGATGATGACCCTCGAGTCCTGATCCGGCGGCTAGTGCGATGGCGATCTCCTCCGCGTGCGTAATGTTATGTGCACGGAATGTGAGTCCGTTTACAACGGTGTTTTCGTGGACGACCGCAGCCGTATACCAACCACCGTGGTGCGGGCCGGAGGCGTCCACGTAGAATACCCCGAATTTGTGGCCGTAGTGTCGAACCGAGGCTTCCGCCCGCGCGAGGCGTCGGCCAGTGTAGTCGTCTCGGGTCATGTTAGCCGGAAGAGGGCGCACGTGCAAGGGGTATCGCCAAACTTCTGGAATCCGTACGCGCTCTTCCGTGTGTATTGAGTGATTGATGTGTAGCCGGGCAAGGAGGCGGCGACCCGACGGTGTTTTAGAGAGTTTTATTGGTTTGTCAAGTGCGCCTCTCTCAGCTCCTTGAAGGTGTTCACCATTCCCAAGCCCAAAAGGCGCTGGTTAGAGGTGCTGACAGGAAGGTCGAGGGCGCGCTTGTAGATTTTGCGGAGAATGACTTCGAGTGCATTCTCGTCGGATTTACGTAGGTGGAGGTATGGAGCCGAGTACATGACTCGGC
Organism: Rhipicephalus annulatus; assembly: GCA_013436015.1. Taxonomy (NCBI): domain Eukaryota; kingdom Metazoa; phylum Arthropoda; class Arachnida; order Ixodida; family Ixodidae; genus Rhipicephalus; species Rhipicephalus annulatus. The sequence continues at coordinate 10,120 of WOVY01006839.1, read as the reverse complement.
TGGTTACGAATGCATGCGCCAGCCGCAAGGCATCTTTGCATCGTAACCCCCCGCGCTTGTTGGAAACCCGGCGGACCATCCGGCCCACCTGGTCCCCCACCTTACGCAATTTGGCCAATGTTGTGTCTGCTCTGCGATTTTTGTGTATAAAAAGCCCCAGTACTCTAATCTCATCGCGTTCGGGTATTGGTCCGCTTTGAAGGGAGAGGTCGATCTTTGCGGTGCACTTTGGTGAGGGGCGTATGTGCACGAATTCCGATTTGGACGGGGAGCACTGAAGGCCGCCGCGACGGGCATAGTCATCCACGATGTCCGCCGCTTGCTGCAGGCTTGCCTCCTTGTCTCCTGCCGAGCCGTGTGACGCCCATATGGTGATGTCGTCGGCGTACAGCGCATGCTGTATGCCTTCGACTTTCGCCAGCTGAGCGGGGAGTCTCATCATTGCCACATTTAATACGAGGGGCGAGAGGACCGCTCCCTGCGGAGTCCCTCTCGTGCCTAATCGGTAAGGGCCGTGTTCAATGTCCTGAATCCGAATGTATGATTGTCGGTCAGTGAGGAATTGTTTAATATAGTTGAAAGTGTTTTGGCCGCAATCTACCTGTGAGAGATGTGTTAGAATAATTTTGTGGGTCACGTTATCAAAGGCCCCCTTCAGATCCAAAGCGAGCACAACTTTGTCATTCAGGGGATACTCGACTGGATCGAGGATCTCATGGTCGAGCTGAAGCAAGACATCTTGCGCGGACCGGTGTGGGCGGAACCCGAACATGGTGTCTGCAAATGCATTTTTGCTCTCCAGGAACGCGGACAACCTGTCGCGCACCATCGTCTCCATTAATTTTCCCACACAAGAAGTAAGGGAGGTGGGGCGGAGGTTGTCCGTATTAATGGCTTTGCCCGCTTTGGGTATGAAGGTGACCAGGGCGGTCTTCCACTCAATTGGTAGGCTTGTTTTCCCGATCCAAATGGAATTGATGTAGGCAAGGAGCATGGTGTAGGCCGAGTCAGGAAGATTGGCAAGTAATTTCACGGTAATTTTATTCCTTCCCGGCGGCGTTCCTCGCCTCATTTTTGCTAGGGCTGCCTTCAGGTCGTGTAACTGGAACAGTTGATCCAGCTCCGCGTTCTCGGTACCTGCATACGAGTACGCCGGCCCTTGGGAGTCCTGCTGAGCGCATAGATATTGGTCTCGGAGTTTACATGCCAATTTGGCTGTGTCTCCGTCGAAGCTGTGAAATGCTCGTTGCAGATGCTTTTGTGTCTCTGTTCGAGTTTGGGTCGGATCAATCAAGGCGCGGAAGAGGCGCCAGGTACTCCGGCTGGACATTTGTCGAGCGGCCGTGTTGCAACGGTCCACCCAGTTAGAGTCAGCGAGCTGGGCCGCGTACTCTGCTGCTCGCTGGGTGAGCTCAGCGATGCGAATTTTGAGCTTTCGGTTGTGTTTTTGCCGGCGCCATCGGCGGACGAGGCTGCGCCGGGCCTCCCAGAGGTGAAGGAGATGGTTATCCACCGCCGGAGTCACCTCGGAGAGTTTAATTTGTGTTTCTGTGGAGCGTAATGAGGAAACCAGTTGCTGGAACCAAGCATGGTATCCTTGCTCCTCAATAGGTGTCGAATTGGCGTATATTTGCCGAAACTTCGTGTAATCGGGTAATTTTGCCTCTCCGTAGGGTCTTGCCAAAGGGTAGGTGCGAATGGTGGTGTTGAGTATGCAGTGGTCGCTGCCGAGGGTCTCTTCAGTGTTGACCCAATCCGCATACTGAATGTTTTTTGTGAGGGTAAGGTCCGGACATGTGTCCCGGGTCATGGAGTTACCCACGCGAGTTGGGTAGGCAGGGTCGGTGTGAAGAGTTAGGCCCAGCGTGGACATAAGTTCCGCCAATTTACGTCCACGTTTCTCTTCACGTGCATACCCCTAGAGTGTGCTGGGGGCATTGAAATCACCCGCAATCACCAGAGGGTCCCTGCCCGCAGCCTTTAAAGCGCGGCTAAAAAGGTCTGCGAATGTAATGTTGCTTAGTTTCGGTGAGCAATAAATGTTTAGCACGTGCAGTGGCGGGTCTTGTTTACGCAGCGGAAGGAGTGTCACCATCACGTACGAGAAAGCTGGCTTAAGGTCGAGATCAACTAGGTTGGCCGTATAATTTTTGTGCACGCAGATGCAAGATAAAGGGTCCTGCTGAAACGTAGTATAGTTTGTGAGTGTGGCAGCACTCCCTGGCTCCTGGAGGGCTACCACAGCAGAAGGTTTTGAAATGCTGCGAGGAAAAGCCGGAGGTTGGCGCGCTTAGTGTGAGCCTTAAAGCCCCGACAATTCCACTGGGTGATTTGGATGGGAGTGGCCGTATTGGATCGTGGGGACTTCCGAATTCTAAGGGTGCCCGCCATGGTCAGTGGAGTTAACGAGCGATTGCGGTGGCGGTGCTCCCGAGCCAGCACTCGCGGGGAGGGGGGTGTCCTCAATTCCGGAGGCGGAGCAGCTGTCATCATCCTCAAATTCGATCTGTTGTCGAAGCGTTTTAGGGTACCGGCCAGACACGTCCTTAATTGGGCCGGCTCGTTTGGTGAAACGCGCAACTTGTTGGGCTATCAGGGTAGGGATGGTTTCTGTCATTTTAGCAATGGCGGCATTTACAGCCGCTGAGATTTGGGTTTCGAGGACAGTTATACGGCTGTCCATACGGACCTCAAGGGTGTTCACACGAGCCTCGAGTGCGGCAACCGCGTCTGCCGCCCCCGCCCCGGTCTCACTCTCCATTACTTCTACTGCGGGGGGAGGAAGAGGGGAGACTAGTTGGGTCTGTTTGGCCTCGGCTCCCGCTAGTCTTTTCTGTAAAGCTTCGATTTGTGCCTGAAGTTTGGCAATAATATTTTGGTCGGCGTTACGCGATGAAGAGGGGATGATAGGGAGGGATGAGGAGGCAGCTCTACCCGTACCACCCACCTGCTTTCCGTTTTTCACGGCGTTGGCCCATGGCCCGGCTTCGCCGCATGGTTGCGCCGTCGGCTGCTTTTCGGTTCCTCCAGTAGGGGAAGCGGGCTTGTCAGTCTTGGCGACTTCCCGGCGTGGTGGCTCACTGGGAGTCTGATCTTTGCGTCGTTTCTTGGACGCCTTTTTGGACTTTCTGCCCTGTTGTGCGGCCACCTTGGAATTACGGTACTTGGCCGTACATGCTCGAGAGTTTGTGGCGTGTGCTCCACCGCACACAGAACATACGGGTACACATTCATGAGGGGCCCTTACCCCCTCCTCCACAAGCGGAACCTGCTGTCCACACAGGCCACACGTATCCGGTCGTGGGTTGGGACAAGTGTCCATCCGATGGCCGACGACACCGCACTTGCCGCAGGCCGGGATCGTCCGGTAGTAGGGTTTGACGGGGATCAGCATTGCGTCGTAGTGAACAAAGCGTGGCTTCTCCTTGCCGGCGAAGGTTACACGCGCCTTGTTCGATGTGCCAAATTCGATGTGCATGGAGGAAGGAAAGGTGGAAAAAGCCCTGACGTCATTGGTTGTAAAGCCGAGATGAAGCCGGAAGTCGACCATAATGACTGGGCTAATTCTCCTCTCTTGTTTACATCCGAATGTAAAGCAGAAGGTACAACTTTTTTTCCGGCTCGGAAAGCACGTGAGCTGCGCAGCGCGCTTGTCTTGACGATCAGAAACTAATGAAACGGGGGCTCAACACTGGCCCAGCACGACACCTTCGGCGAAATCACTTCTCCCAGTATTACCAGCAAGTAACAGCTCACCGACAACGAAGCAAGTGTCATAATATGTGCTGCGCGGACGCGAAACAGAAACTAAAAAAAAACGACAATAGTGTGCCGTGCGGTGGCGAAGAGGATGTGATGTGTGCGTGTATGTGCCGTGCGGTGCCTACGAGGAAGACGACAGCTCGTGAGGCGCGGCCTCGAGGGTGCGTGACCCGTGCCTTCGGCAGTGCGCGAGGTACGTCGTTCGAGGCAGGACTACCTCGTTGGGCGTCTGGCCCATAGGTACGACCCAGGCCACGTCGCGACACTCGTACCAGCCGAGTGGACAGCTCAGCCTCCGCTAGACGACCGGTCTAGGAGAGCTGGCGCCAGGTTCCTGAACCTGTCCTTGTCCCGCTGGTCGTGGAGAGCTGGCGCCGGGTGCCTGAACCTGGCCTTGCGCCGCTGTTCCAGGAGGGCTGGCGTGGGTTTCCGAGGCGGACTGCAGGTGCTCAAGGGCACAACTCCCTGCCGCCGGAACACGTGTGTCGTCGGCTCCAGTTCGTCGACAGTGGCGCTGAGCCACTGGAGTTCGACGCGGCGACCCTGCGTCTCCCGACTTCGTCACTGCAGGTGACGACGCCGCACAACGTCGACTTCGCCACTGAATGGTGCCGACGGGGCATCAACGACGGCCCAGGCTACTACCCCGACGACCTGAACTGTAGGCCGAACGTTCTACTTATTCATTTAGTTTAGCCGCGTGTTTTTGTTAGGAACTTCGTAATGTGTGGGTTGTCCATGTGTGAAGGGTACAATAGAAGTTGGACGTGTGTTTGTGCACTGGCGTGCTGTCTGATTCTTTCTGGAGCGGTCCTGCCCCAATAACATCACAAACTGGCGAGCCTGCCAGGATCCGCTCGTTAAACCAGTGAAAGGAGACAGTTTCGCTCGAGGCAGACACACGTTCAGACTGCACCATGGACTTGGAAAAACTCGCCGCTATAGGGCTCCAACTAGGGTTCTCGGGTACAGAGCTAAACAAGTGGATTGAGGCCCAACAGGCTAAGCTAAGGGATGAGAGAGCTGCAGAGCGAGAGGCAGCCAAAGAAGCTGACGAGAGGCAGCGTGAAATTCTGCAGCTTAAGCTAAAGCTACAGGAAGAAGCTCAGAATATGCCTGTAGCAGCTAATGACGCTTTGACTGCGCCCAGCACCTCCTCACCCCTCAATCCGCAGAAGTTACTGCCTGTATTTGACGAGAAACGCGATGATCTGCACGCGTATCTGCAGCGATTCGAGCGCGTAGCCACAGGACAGGATTGGCCGCAAGAAAAATGGGGTCTCGCTGTTAGCATGTGCCTAACGGGTGACGCGTTAACCGTGATAGGCCGAATGACTGCCGCTGATTCGCTGGACTACCAAAAAGTAAAGAAAGCTCTACTGCAGAGATTTCAGTTTACGGCTCAAGGCTACCAAGATAAGTTTCGGAAAGCACGAGCAGCAGATGGTGAAACTGGACGACAGTTAGCAGCAAGAATTACCAGTTATTTCGACCATTGGATAGACATGGCAAACGTATCCAAAACCTATGAAGGTCTAAGGGATCACGCAATCTCTGAGCAATTCTTGCGTTGTTGCCATCCAAAGCTGGTTGTTTTCTTAAAAGAGCGAGAGTGCAAGTCACTAGATGAACTCGCTAATTTGACGGATCGCTTCCTTGAGGCGCAGAATTTGACTAATATAGGAAAAGGTCCTGACCCCGCGAAAGAGTCCAGTGGAAAGCCTACCGAAGCGTCGCGGAAACCGCAACTCAAGTGTATCCTGTGTCATCGTTTCGGACATTTGGCTCCTGAGTGCCGCAATCCACCTAAGCAGATGCTGAAATGCAAGTTGTGCGGTAAAACGGGACATGTCACAGAAACTTGCCGAAACCAGCATGGGGACAACAAACCGAGTTCTTTGTGCGCATTTAGCGAACCTGACTCTGCCCGGGCTGGTGCTAGAAAAACAGCCAAGCGTCCAGGAGGGAAGATTCTTTGCTCAAGACACCACGACGACAAGAACGTGCAGGGTACAATACGTTTCCTGGCCGACGGGATGCCAGTGGTCGAAGGTCTGCTGCTAGGAAGAGAGGTTCGAGTCTTACGCGATACGGGATGCAACACGGCAATCGTCCGACGGGAGCTCGTTCCTGATGTGTGCCTGACAGGCAAGAAAATCAGTGTCGTTCTCCTAGACAGGTCAACTAGCCATCTCCCGGAAGCTATTGTACAAGTCAACACGCCGTACTTCACAGGGATGCTGAAAGTGGCTTGTATGGATCAACCCCTCTATGACCTTGTGCTGGGAAATCTTCCAGGCGTCAGAGGACCATACGATCCAGATTCTGACTGGAAGCAGGCGACTCATACCCAGGTGGATGAGTTACCTGCGCAAGCACACCCGACCAAGTCACCTGTCACCTCAAGATCTGCTTCTTCAAGCGTGGCAAAAACCAAAGCCAATCAACAAGATCAAGAAAATATCAGGCCTTTGTACGTGTCAACAACGCTCTTACCTGACGTTACCAGAGCCCAACTCGTCGAGGAACAGCGAAATGACCCGACACTCAAAGCTGTCTTTGCTAAAGTGAATAAAGAGTTCAAATCGGGAAAGGGCCACTGTTACGATTTCATCGAAGATAAAGGATTGCTTTATCGACGCTACCGCCTTGCCACTGGCAGGACGTTTAAACAGCTGGTCACTCCGAAAGCGTTCCGGGTAGGCATACTGGACATTGCTCATGGCAGTATCATGGCGGGACACCAAGGCATCAAAAGAACTACTGATCGTGTCCTAGAAGAATTTTATAGGCCTGACCTGAACGGAGACGTAACGCGCTTTGTTAAGTCTTGCGACAAGTGCCAGAGAACTACCCCTAAAGGAAAAGTTGGAGTCGCACCACTAGGCAACATGCCTCTTATCCGGACACCTTTTGAAAGGGTCGCGGTTGATTTAATCGGCCCATTTTCACCAAGATCGGACCGTGGGAACCGATATGTTCTGACACTTATCGATTTTGCGACTCGCTACCCTGACGCTGTAGCATTGCCCGCAATCGATGCAGTTCACATTGCGGAAGCACTCATCGAGATTTTTTTCCCGCATCGGCTTGCCAAAGGAAATCGTCACCGACCAAGGGGCAAGTTTTACCTCAGAATTAATGAACGAGGTTAGCAGGCTTCTCTCCGTGAAGATGCTAAAGACAACCCCATATCATGCGATGGCGAACGGTCTCGTGGAGAAATTTAATGGCACCCTGAAGACAATGCTAAAGAGAATGTGCCAAGAGAGACCTCGATCTTGGGACAGGTACCTAGCTCCGCTACTCTTTGCATATAGGAAAGTTCCACAGACAAGCCTCGGGTTCTCTCCGTTTCAGCTCATTTACGGCCGCCACGTCCGAGGACCGCTAACCGTGCTGAGAGAACTGTGGACAAATGAGGGGCTAGACGCAGAAACGCGGACGACTTACACCTACGTCTTTGATTTGCGCAATCGCCTAGAGGAGACTTGCAAGATAGCCCATGAACAGCTGGAGAAGGCTCGTGTGAAGCAGAAAACCTATTATGACAGGAAAAGTCGCCCTAGAAAATTATGCCCAGGCAACAAGGTTTTAATTCTGCTCCCGACTGACTCCAACAAGCTGTTAATGCAGTGGAAAGGGCCGTTCCAAGTCATCGAATGGAAAAATGATGTCGACTACGTCATCGATGTGTTTGGGAAAAACAAGATTTTCATATCAACATGCTCAAAAAATACGAAGAGCGCGAAGTGACGGAACCACAACAGGTGTCAGTTGTTGCAGAGCTCCACGAAAATCACCCCGAAGAAGAAGACGAAGTCAAACAAATGCCCATATTGAGCTTGTATCGCACGCAGTTCAGCACGGATGTCAAGCTATCACCACACCTCACTGCTGAACAAGTTCAGAATGTGCAAGCACTTTTTCAAGAGTATGCGGACGTTTTTTCTGACTTACCAGGGAAAACAGCACTCGTGGAGTGTTCGCTACGTCTGACCTCCAATAAGCCTGTGCATGTTCCGCAGTACCCCATCCCCCTTGCCTTGCAAGAAAGAGTAGAAAAGGAAGTGCAAGAGATGCTGAAACTCGGTATTATTGAGCGGTCTCAGTCGCCGTACCACGCTCCCATTGTCGTGGTGAAGAAACCGGACAACACGATTAGGTTGTGCATAGACTTCAGAGAATTGAACAAGATTCTGGTCCCCGACTGCGAGCCAATACCACGCATCGATGTAGTTCTTGCACTTGTTGGACAAAAGCAGTTTTTCTCCAAATTTGATTTCACGAAAGGATACTGGCAAGTACCGATGGATCCAAACAGTCGTGAAAAAACTGCTTTCTCCAGCATGTCTGGGCTCTATCACTTCCTCTACATGCCTTTTGGCATTAAAACGGCGCCAGCAGTATTCGCGCGCCTTATGAGATCAGTACTGGGTGGTGTCGACAACGTTCACCATAATTTCGACGATGTCATCATTGCGACCGATACTTGGCAAGAGCACATCGACACCCTCAGACAAGTTTTTGAACGAATTAACCAAGCTCACCTCACCATAAAACCAAGTAAATGTGAGATAGGAGAGCGAAGCATATCCTTCTTGGGACATCGAATCGGGGAGACTACAGTTGAACCGCTTCTCAAAACGCTGGACAAGATTCTTGCCGCAAAACGACCTACAACCAAGAAAGCAGTACAGTCGTTTCTTGGCTTGACCGGCTATTACAGGAAGTTTATACCTAACTACGCCGAACTGACCAAGCCGCTGACGGACCTTACAAGAAAGGGACAAAGCCACACTGTTTCATGGGGCGCACATCAAGAGGAAGCGTTTACGGCCCTCAAGAAGAAGCTCGGTGATGCTCCCATCCTCCTTGCTCCCGACCTCTCGAAGGAGTTCGTTCTTCGTACGGATGCCTCCAATACAAGCCTGGGCGCAGTATTGCTCCAGATGGGAAAGGGCCAGGTGCTGCATCCAGTTGCTTACGCAAGTCGTAATTTATTGCCCCGAGAAACCCACTATTCAACAATAGAACGGGAATGCCTTGCACTTGTTTGGGGCAGTGCAAAATTTCATATTTACCTCTATGGCAAACCTTTTGTCATTCAGTCAGACCACCAACCATTACAGTATTTAAATTCCGCCAAACACGTGAATAACAGAGTGTTGAGGTGGAGTCTCCTTATGCAGGAGTACTCATTCACAGTTCATTACATCAAAGGTTGTGACAATGTTGGAGCCGACTACTTGAGTCGCGCATAACTGCCGTTCAGGTAGCAACGTGGTTCTTAATACTACTAGCCCTCAGTCGTGAATAGTTGACTCCTAGTTGCGACATAGCAACCCTACTTGTACGGTAGTTTTCCAACCGAACTGTAAGCAGCCTTCTGTGAACATTCTGCTACTATGTACATGCGACCCCTAAGGCAATGCAGTGCAGTGCAGGGACCGTGCAGTGACCGTGCAGTGCAGTGACCATTCGTTCGCCCCGTGCCCTTGTAGTAGAATAGTTGCAAACAACTTTCTCGGAAAAGGGGGTGATGTCATAATATGTGCTGCGCGGACGCGAAACAGAAACTAAAAAAAACGACAATAGTGTGCCGTGCGGTGGCGAAGAGGAGTGATGTGTGCGTGTATGTGCCGTGCGGTGCCTACGAGGAAGACGACAGCTCGTGAGGCGCGGCCTCGAGGGTGCGTGACCCGTGCCTTCGGCAGTGCGCGAGGTACGTCGTTCGAGGCAGGACTACCTCGTTGTGCGTCTGGCCCATAGATACGACCCCGGCCACGTCGCGACACTCGTACCAGCCGAGTGGACAGCTCAGCCTCCGCTAAGACGACCGATCTAGGAGAGCTGGCGCCAGGTTTCCTGACATCTGTCCTTGTCCCGCTGGTCGTGGAGAGCTGGCGCCGGGTGCCTGAACTGGCCTTGCGCCGCTGTTTCCAGGAGGGCTGGCGTGGGTTCCGAGGCGGACTGAAGGTGCTCAAGGGCACAACTCCCTGCCGCCGGAACACGTGTGTCGTCGGCTCCAGTTGTCGACAGTGGCGCTGAGCCACTGGAGTTCGACGCGGCGGACCCTGCGTCTCCCGACTTCGTCACTGCAGGTGACGACGCCGCACAACGTCGACTTCGCCACTGAATGGTGCCGACGGGGCATCAACGACGGCCCAGGCTACTACCCCGACGACCTTAACTGTAGGCCGAACGTTCTACTTATTCATTTAGTTAGCGCGTGTTTTTTGTTAGGAACTTCGTAATGTGTGGGTTGTCCATGTTGAAGGGTACAATAGAAGTTGGACGTGTGTTTGTGCACTGGCGTGCTGTCTGATTCTTTCTGGAGCGGTCCTGCCCCAATAAC
>WOVY01006838.1:0-37535 GCA_013436015.1 Rhipicephalus annulatus | reverse complement strand
GATAAAACTTTGATACGATTTGTGCATAAATTCTTAGCTAAAAAGCTTCGCGGTTAATGAACAAACAAGTATATGTATTGTGCGTTGCCCAATTAATGAAAAAAATTTTTTTGGTGGTGTCCTGGAGCTTGATGACCCAGCCTCAAATCTGAATATGTATTTGACTATGATTCATAATCGTCAGTAAAACTTTGAGGTTAATGCCTCAAGACACCTAATCACAACAATAGGGTCGAACAATTTGGATTATTGGCCTCTATATATTGTGAAAGCTTTTGTTCGAATTGTTCTATAAGAAAGCTCCAAGCGGTAGACAGTATAAACTGAATCAAAAAAAGGCAGTTAGGTAAAACATTAGAAACGCTGTTCAAATTGTTTCAGCTCCTGAATATGAGCATTGTGCCCTCGCACTTTGCGCATATTTTTTTCACCATTGCGTGCCACTCCGATGGTGGGGAGTGCGTGTAGAAACTTGTATGTGTTAAGCGTGTTACTAATGGTCGGTTGCATGCTGCCTTCTTGGAGAGCTGAGAACTCAGCAGCGAACACGCACAGCGCATACTAAATCATTTCTTGGCGCACTTCGGTGACTTTGAGCGTATCTATCTATCTATCTATCTAACTATCTATCTATCTATTTATCTATCTATCTAGCCGCTTACGACCCTTAGCTGTCCTGGCCGTTTAGGTAATGGTCTCAAAACCAAACTTGGTGTGACATAACATGACTGTACACTAGTCATAACATAAAAATCATGACAAGGATGTCATGAATGTCTTGATTTACATTTCATGGTCCTGCAGCTCTTGCGGTTGTTTCGTTCACATAGCATGTTATGAAACTGGTTTGGTATGACATGACTGCATAACGAACACAAGCGACAGACCCTAAAAAGAAAAACATGACATGCGTGTCATGTAACAACATGACTACAAGCCAAGCTCACGATGCACTCGCGGCCGTTTCGCTAGCGGCACATATATCAAATTTAGTATTACGGTACATGAATAGATGACGAAGGTATACGTGACTGTTGCAATTGTGATAATCATGAGATGCTTGTCATGTAACAACATGACTACATGCCACATTCATGATGTGCTGGCGGCCGTTTTACTAGCTTTACTTATACCCAAATTTACGGGTAGTGAATGGATGACAAAGGTATCGTACAGGTGCAAACATGACAAACATGAGATGCGTGTCATGTAACTACTTGACCACATGCTGCGCTCATGATGCGCTCACGGCCGTTTCGCTCGCTTCACAAGTACAAATTCGGCATTAAGTGACACGAACGGACGACCTAGGTAATTGACACGTCCAAACATGATCATAACATGCGTGTCATGCAACAACATGACTACGTCCCACACTGGTGATTCATTCGTGACCGATTCGCTAGCTTCACGTATGTCAAATTTGTTATTACATCACATGTGTGGATGACGAAGGTATGTGACCGGTGCAAACATGATAATCATGGGATGCGCATCATGTAAGAACATGAATACATGCCACATTCAAGGCGCCTATACACTTAGACGTGACCCGGTGCGCGTGCGCGCCGGCATTCGTTTCATTGCGTCACGCCGGCAATGCACGCCAGGCGCAATATTCACCTAGTAGATATCAGTGGATCTGCCCACTGACCTCCATTGTGGATCTGCCTGGCATATACTGGCAGGCGGCGCTGCGTTGCTTTGACGCATGCGTGTTTGAGCGCACATGGCGTCCCTCCGTCACGTCAATTATATCACGTCAATTGCCACCGGGCTGCACCGACGGACGCTTGTCGCGCCAGTCACGTTTCGCTAGCGTGGCATCGCAGCGCCCAGCCTGCGTGCGCGTCTACGTTGCGTCGGATTATATTGGGCCCTTCATGACGTACTCACCACCATTTCGCTAGCTCCACATGTACCGAATTTGGTATCACGAGAAGTGAATAGACAACGAAGGTAAATGACACATGCAAACCTGATAATCATGTTATGCATTTAATGTAAAACATGATTACATGCTACGCTCATAGCGTTCTCGGAGCCGTTTCACTAGCTTCATATATACCAAAGTTGCTATCAGGTGACGTGAATAGATGACCAAGGTAAACGACACATCCAAACACGATAATCATGACATGTAAGTCATGTATGGCGTAACTTACCTGCGTCTCGTAACGTTGTCCCGATTTTAAACTGACCTATCAACCTTCCTCATTCGTGCTTCGCATATCATCGATTCCCACTGTACATGGGTTCTGCAAATTTTTTTATTATTACACATTTAGTAGGCCACGTAATCAAGTAGACGATGTGACATTTAACGTCCCGTCAAACGGGTTTCCAAACCTCGCCAGCTAACGCTAGTGTCTATCAACTCACTACATTCCCCTGTAGGCTTTATAAAACGAATATGAAAAGCGCCGGCAGTGAATAATGCTGCTGGCTGGAGAGTAAAGCCCTTTGTCCTGATTTTAAAGTGACCTATCCACCTTCCTCTTTCGCGCTTCGCATATTGTCGCCTTCGTCTTTTTCGCGGGACGCACATGACATTTACGTGACATTTTACAGTAACGAAGAAAGACGTTTACCCACTGCCACGTATAGATGACTTTCTTGATCGGCTGCGGCATGCACGCTATTTCTCATCGATGGACCTGCGAAGTGGCTATTGGCAAATATAGATCGACGAGAGAGACCGTGAGAAAACTGCTTTCATGACGCCCGATGGTCTTTATGAATTTAAAGTGCTTCCATTCGGGTTATGCTCAGCGCCAGCCACTTTTCAGCGTTTAATGGACACTGTGCTATCAGGACTTAAGTGGCAGACATGCTTGGTTTATCTAGAAGACGTTGTCGTCTTCTCAGCTACATTCGAGGAACACCTAAGTTAACTCGAACTCTTAGATAGGCGACTTCAACCCCAACAACAGTGTACTGCAAGGCCATCCGGTATTGCCTCCGCTGTCCAGGCGGCTACGCCAGCTACGTCCAAGCTTAGTCCTTGCGCTAAGTCCACTTCCATTAAACCGCCGGTTCAAGCAGCCATGTGTACTCCAGCACTCGGAACCGGTGCCGCATCTACACCAGAAGCTCTTGAGGCTCCTGGGGCACCTCAGGTTCTCTTGCCCGCTAACCGAACTCTCCCTAGCGAGGAGCGCGCCCCGCGCATAGAGGAACGCCTTACGCGCGTCGAAGCTTCGATTAATCACCTCCTCACCAGCTTCTCTGTCCAACGCATAGTAGTAGAGGTTACCCAGGCTATTCAAGCCTGGGCAATCACCCAGTTTCAACACAAGGCACCGCGTTCCCGCTCCTGCTCGGTGAGCAGTGAAAGTGCAGCTCCACGGCGTCGTCGTAAGGTGGCTACCACCACCCCCGCCGTCAGACAATCCGGCCTCTGTGCCCCTCCCTGCCTCTGAGGATTCCGAGCGGGACATGGAGGACCAAATATAAAACCTAAGACAGTCACGATGGCTACCAATCGTACGTCCCGTTCAAACATTGCGTCTAAATTCGAGATCATACAGTGGAACCCTGGAGGCTTCGGGAACAGGCGAAAGCGTTCACATCTTTCCTTTTTCCTCAGCTCACTTGGCTCTCAGCCGGCCGTCTTGGCGCTCCAGGAATCTGGCCCTGCTCCATTCCTTTCTGGATACTGCTCCTATGTAGGCGGCACCACCACATGCCTCCTCGTGCATAAAGCTTACACGGCGATGAAGATTGACCTCGATCTGGATCTTCCTTACGACTACTGCATGATATCAGTGCTGTCTCAGCGGAGGGGCCAACCATCAATACATATCTTAAACGTGTACTGTCCCCCTCGCCTTGCGAGGGCTTCGTTTGCGCATCTCTTCCATCGGGCGCTGCGTATAGCAGCCCGACAACCACTGGGGATTGTCGGGGACTTTAATGCCCCCAGCCCTCACTAGGGTTACCACTACGAGAAGGCCCGGGGCAGAGAGCTCAAGGAGCTCATTTCCTCGCTGAGCCTGACGCATCTTACCGATCCGGCACAACCCACATGATCCGGCAACTCGGTCACGCGAGACACATGCCCCGACCTCTCCCTCACCCGTCACATCCTCGATGCTACATGGAAAAATTTAGGCGAAACCCTAGGCAGCGATCACTTTTTACTCCGCATTTCGTTCACACCGCGGCAGAAAATGCGCCAACACTGGGCCAAGCCCGTCTCACCGATTGGACTCAGTTCAGAATGCAACCATTTCCCGCCGGCCTCTCTTCGACCGAATATGCAGCGTGGGCATCATAGGCTCTTCATATGAAACAAGCGAACACTCGCACCCTTGCAACCTCTAATTTGACTCCTGCAATCGATCCACACCTCCTACATCTTTGGCACGCTCGCCGCGGGCTCATAAGGCGCTGGAAACGCAACAACCTTAATCGGAAACTTCGCGCTCGCATTGAGGCGCTCACTGCAGAGGCGGCCGCATACTCCGCACAACTTTCCGATGCTAACTGAGCAGACACCTGTTTGAAGGCTGCAAACCAGATGAGCTCTAAGAGTGTGTGGCGACTCTTTAAAAGCCTTCTCGATCCCTCCACCACCAGGGGAGAAACGCAACGCCAGCTCCACCGTGTTCTGCATGCCTTTCAGGGCACTACGGATGAACTCGCGCGAGAACTTTGTGACCGCTACATTTGCCGCACAATTGATCCCACAGGCCCAGCATATACGTAATCCGGCGCCCCTAACACCGACTTCGACGCCCCATACACGCTTTCTAATTTACGATTTGCACTCACGAAAATGCGACGGGGCACGGCCCCTGGACGCGAAGGAATCACAGTATCGCTCCTGCCAAATCTTCCCGACCAAGCACACCTCTCGCTACTCCACCTTATAAATTCGATATGGGACGGTTCTCCGCTTCCAACGGAATGGACCACATCGGTCGTGACATTCATTCCCAAATCGGCAAAGTCCGTTAGTATTGAGGCACTGAGACCCATCTCACTTACGTCTTGCGCAGGCAAACTCATGGAAACCATGGTTCGCGAACGCCTTTCCGCCTACTTGGAGGCCAGGAGGACCTTTGCCGACACGATGTTTGGCTTTCGTCCGCATCTGTCGGCGCAGGACGTCCTGCTCCAGCTTCAACACGATATCATAGAGCCGACTACTATGCGCCATAACGATAAAGCCATGCTCGCTCTCGATCTCCGCGGGGCGTTCGACAACGTCAAACACAGCACTATACTCACTAACCTGTCTACCACAAACTGCGGGCAGAAGACTTTCAACTACATTCGCGCCTTTCTATCACATCGCACCGCCTTCATTCGCCTTAATTCTACCGAACACGGCCCGTATTATTAGGCATGCGGGGTACACCTCAAGGGGCAGTCCTGTCTACTCTGCTTTTTAACCTGGCGATGATGAACCTCCCCTCTCTTCTAAGCAAGGTCGACGGAATACAACACGCTCTATATGCGGACGATATCACAATCTGGACCAACACCGGCTCATTAGCGCAAATCGAAGAATGCCTGCAAAAGGCTGCCCTTCTGGTGGACACCTACGCAGGTTCATGCGGCCTGGAGTGCTCTCCAGCTAAATCGGCTCTTCTTTCAGTCTCTCCGCTGCCACCGCCTAAAATTTTTCTTCCGTCCGGGCCCGTCCCGTCATTGCAAAATATTCGGGTTCTTGGCCTTCACCTCACATCGTCCTTGGATCCAAAGGGCACAATAGCAGGCCTCAGACGCACCAGCGAACAGGTGAGCCGCATGATACGGCGAGTTTCTACCAAGTGCGGTGGCCTCCGCGGGTCTCAGTCCCTCCGATTGGCCCACGCGTTTGTGACCAGTCGCGTCCTCTACGCCTTGCCTTACCTTCGCCTGCGTCGTCGACACGAGCACCAGCTGGACGTCCTTCTTCGCTCAGTATACAAACGCGCTCTGGACCTACCTATTGCAACTTCCAACAGCCGATTCACGGCTCTGGGGGTACACAACACCTTTGCAGAGATGCGCGAAGCTCATCGCGTTAACCAAATTAATCGACTGTCACAGACGCCTTCAGGGCGCCGTCTTCTACGCAGACTTGGCCTTAACCCGATATCTGACCAAGACCCTCTGCAGCCGGTACCAGATCTCTGGCGTCAAAAGCTATAGGTGGAACCTCTACCCCGTAATATGAACCCCGACCTCCATCCTGGCCGTAGACTAGCACGCGCCGCAGCCCTTCATACGCGACACTCCAATCGTCCTGGTGTTTTCTACGTGGACGTCTCGGGTCCCTCCACCTCGGGTCACTTCACGGCTGCCGTGAATACCGAGGGCCAACACGTAGATGGCCTCTCCTTTCGAGCAGACACAGTAACGCACGCTGAAGAGGTTGCCATAGCTTTGGCCGCCTCTCACCCTGCCTCACGCACCATCCTGACGGACTCGCGCTCGGCCTGTTCTCAGTACCTTCAGGGTTCCATTGCCCGCTGGCGGATAGCCTACTACAGGCAGCCTCTTGGCGCTTTAACCCTCATCCCATTCGTATAGTCTGGACCCCAGGCCACTCGGGCCTGCCCGGCAACGAGGCGGCAAATGCCGCTGCCCGCGCTTCTCCTGTCCGGGCCGTTGCCCCTCCATGTCCCGAGACGGAATCTGGCAATACCAACCTAACGCGCTTTCGCGAAATTTTGGCTTATTACCGGGCTTCGCGCCACCTCTACCCGGACCCCCGCACGCGGTTTGGAGAAAGCGGACGAACGACTGCTACGCCGCCTGCAGACGAACACCTTTATCAGTCCGGCGGTCGCCAGGCACTTTTTGCCGGAAATCAATGGCACCTGCTCGACCTGTCATGTCCTCGCCGACACATATCACGTCGTAGCATCGTGCCCAGTTAATCCCGTTCCTTTCTCATCCCTTTTTCCTATCCCAACTACAGAGGCTTGGGAGGAGCACATGCTCGGCTGCTCTACCTTGGCTGCACAACGCTCCTTGGTGGAGCACGCACGGGCAGCTTCCAGCTCCACTGGCGTCCCGGAATAGGGTCTTGCCACTCTAGCACGCCGATGGGCCACGTCGGCACTCTCTAGTAGACTTTTTCTGAAATAAATGTTTTTTACCACCATCACCAGTTCTACAAGCTAACGTTCGGCTGGCCTGACTTTAAAGCCAGAGAAGTGCCATTTGGGTTTTAACGAACTTTGCTTCTTATGCCACGTGGTCAGCCACGAAGGTTTTCGACCTGACCCGGGCAAAATCGACGCTGTCGCAAAGTTTTCCGCACCGCATGACAAAAGAGCAGTGAGACGCTTCTTGGGCCTCTGCGCTTATTACCGACAATTCATCGCCAACTTTTCGACTATTGCGGCGCCTGTGATGCGACTCACACGAAAGGATGTCCCCTTGCTTTGGAGCGCAAAGGAACAAACAGCGTTCAACGAATTATGCCAACGCCTCCAAACACCTCCGGTTCTTGCGCACTTTGACCAGGAAGCACCAACGGCACTTCACACCGACGCAAGCAATGTAGGCCTGGGCGCCGTACTGATACAATGGCAAGATAACTCCGAGAAAATGATAGCCTATGCCAGCAGAGCTCTCTCTCGCACGGAATAGAACTACTCGACAACCGAGAAAGAGTGCCTCGCCGTGGTTTGGGCGGTTCTCAAATTTCGACCGTATCTGTACGGCCGCTCATTCAAGGTAGTCAGTGATCACCACTCGCTTTGCTGGCTCACTAACTTGAAAGACCCATCCGGCCGTTTAGCACGCTGGAGCCTTCGGCTTCAGGAGTTTGATATGACCATTATTTAAAAATCAGAGAAGAAGCACACCGACGCAGACTGTCGCTCGCGGTCGCCCGTCGAGCCTGCCGCTATTAATGACGAGTCTATGGACGCCGCATTCTTGGGAGTCATCAACGCGGCCACTATCTCACAAGAGCAGCGCAGTGACCCTGACCTGCTTTCGCTTATTGATTTCTTAGAAGGACGACGGGAAGACGTGCCGCGAATTTTCGCGAGAGGAGTGCCATCTTTTTGTTTAAGGAACGACGTCTTATACAAAAAAAACTTTTCTCCCACCAGCAGCCCATTCTTGCTCGTCATCCCTGCATAACTGCGAAAAGAAATTCTGGAAGCCTGCCATGATGAAGTCACCTCTGGTCATCTCGGTTACACTCGAACATTGTCCCGTCTGCAAAACAGTTACTAATTGCCTAACCTACCTGCTGCTGTGAAATATCACGTCCAAACATGTGCCGACTGTCAACGACGCAAAGCACCACCCGGCAGGCCAGCAGGCTTATTACATTCCGTTCAAGTACCAGAAAAGCCATTCGCCCGAATTGGAATGGATTTCCTGGGCCCATTCCCAACTTCTACCACAGGGAACAGATGGATCATTGTCACCACTGATTAGTTGTCTCGCTACGCAAAAACTAAAGCCATCCCGAGGGCCACAGCAGCAGAAGCGGCTCATTTCTTCATAGAAAACGTCGTCCTTCGGCACGGTGCTCCAACAGTTCTCATCACAGATAGAGGAACTGCGTTCGCGGCAGAACTTTTGGAGTCGGTTCTCAGGCTCAGTGGTACAGTTCACCGGAGAACAACGGCGTACCACCCACAAACGAACGGCTAACAGAGCGGCTTAATAAGACCCTCGCAGACATGCTCTGCATGTATGTCGACAAAGAACACAAGAACTGTGACGAAATCTTGCCTTATGTGACCTTCGCCTATAATACTGCCCGGCAGGAAACTACCGGAATGACGCCGTTTGGTTTAATACACGGGCGCGAAGTTACTACAACGTTGAACGCTATGCTGCCGCAAGAGTGTGACGACACTCACGCTGACGCCGAAGAATTTGGTCAGCGCGCCGAAGAAGCCCGACAGCTAGCCCGCGTGCGTATTTGTCACCAGCAACACAAAGATGCGACACGGTACGACCTACGACATAAATTGGTAACCTACAAACCAGGCGACAAGGTATGGGTCTGGATCCCAATACGTCAACGCTGACTTTCAGAAAAGCTAATACGACGATACTTTGGCCCATATCGAGTCACCCGACGATTGAACGACATCAACTACGAAGTTATTCCCGACGGCGATTGCAGTTCCAGTCGCCGAAACTGCTCACTCGAAATCGTGCATGTCATCCGGATGAAATTCTACTTGTCCAGCTAACTCTCGTTTGTCCTGTGCGTGCCGGTGCATATGTGCGTTTTTATAAGTAGAGTGCCTTGCCTGCGCATCGGGACGATGCCATTTTTGGAGGGAGGCAAAAAATTCACGTGCATCCCGCGAAAAAGACGAAGGCCACAGCGCATACGCGCATCTGCACGCTTTTATGCAGAACGCAACAACGAGAAAGATAAGGAACTCTCTCTCGCGCAGTTAACAAAAAGACTGACCCGCTGCTGTTTTCTCAGCGTCTTCGAGTACGACCTCTCTCTTGACGTCGCGACAATATCATCGATTCCCACTGTACGTAGGTTCTGCAATTTTTTTATTAATATACATTTAGAAATAAAGTGAGGATACAGTCATTTCTTATTCTTGCGTGCGTTAAATTACGGCAATTTGTTATGTCCTATTCACTGTCCGCTTTAAATTCTTCATGCGTCCTGCCAAATATTTTCAAGCTTGGCTATTTGTAGTTGATTTCAATTTGTACCTCAAAAACTACTTGCATAATATTTGCAATTTATTGGGTGCATGGCAAATGGTTCTTTAATTTCATCCAGGAATATTTTCCCGACCTGCGTTCTGTTTTTTTTTCCGCGTTCCTGTAGAACATTTATTGCGAGTTTCCACCTGGTTCTTCTGTTTTTCCGTTCTGTGCGCTGCAAACTAGCGCAATACATTGGCCTCGCTGGAACTGTTCACGACCATTTTTAGCCTTAATGAATGAGTATTTCGAACACATAAACGAAATATAGGAGGACATGTGCACTCAAGCTTCATTGTCAAAAGTAGGGGGGGGGGGGGGTTAACAACAAGAGGGAACGCAGGGAGGTTAACCAGGCACATGCCTGGTTTGCTACCCTACGCTGGGGGAATAGGAAGGGGGCATAAATATGAGAAAGAGAGAGGAAAGAGAAGAGAAAGAGAGAGAGAGAAAAAGGAGGATTGTCAGTCAATCGGCTGGCGCGTATGCAGCGGTGGCACTACACAAAGTTAAAGGTGGTCACATAAGTAGAATGCAATAGCGCTATCGGGGCCCATTTCGTTCTTGCGTACCAAGTGTCTCCTAGTGACGAAAGCCGTGCTTCTCGAATCGTGAAACAATAATTTACTTAGAGAGGAAAATAGTTTTTTCTGTAAAGTCTTTTCAGTTTCTTACACCTTTTTTATCTGTGTGAATAATAAAAGCACGGAATGGTGGTCGCTGACTCATCATCACGTGACCCGCATGGCGCTACCTTAACTTCCTCCACTTCGTCCTCGCGAAAGCGTTGCACCAACGCTCCTTAAAAAGGCGATATAGAAGGGGATTTAACGCGTGGCACTTGCCTTTTGGTATCTTCAAGCGGCTGCATTAGGGACCCCTACATTTTTAAAATGTCTTTTTGTCTTCATTGCAGTTTCAAAGAAGGAATTCTTGGGTGATAGTGTGTGTACCAACCTATCATTCTGCTTCTACCTTTTTCACATAGACGCACGATTAAGAGAGAGTTCCGAATTGTGGGTATGGGTCATGGTGATTCAGGAAGAAGAATGCAATGGCAACCGTCACAAGCACCGCCTGGCGCACCAGAAACGAGTTGTGGTACGTTTCATTCGTTCCGAGAGGTATTTTTTTCTAAGCGCTTGTAAGCATATCACGGTCATTGTTCGTTGCAGGTGAACGCTTCCACTTTGTCGCTGCTGTTATAGGAAGCTTACGAGACCGCTACGTTTGTTCTGATACGGACGGTGAGGTACAAGGTAACATTTAGTGTGATCATTCCGTGAGGATGTAAAACTTGACACAGTGCTCTTGAAGATCGGCACCGGGAGAACCTTCCAAAACTACTAATTACAAATATATGTCATTTGGTGCCCTCGCACTAGCAATATTTTGCTGGCTCTCAAGGAACTTTTGATTTGCTTGAACGGTTGAACTGCCAGGTGTACACGTTGTGTGAAGTTTTCAGAGTTATCCAAAGGCAATGAACGGCAAGCAGCTCACAGCACCAAAGTGTCGCTCATCTGACGTAAATTCAACGCAAGACGCAGGATATTTGAAGGAGCTTCACTCTGTCGTAAGCACTATGTGGAATGACTTCTTCCCTGTCCTAGAGAGCTGCATCAAGAAAGATGGGACACCACATGAAAAGGTGAAAAAAAGTAATGTCAAGAATGAGCCAAGCATCACAGTCCCGGATAATCAGGAAAACTCAAACTTGAGAGATGCCTCCTTTGGGGTTTCCATCGTATATAAAAAATTAGGACCATCTCCCACATATACTTTTAGCTCCAGTGCAGCAGGCAGAAGTGATCCGCCTTCAGACTTGGATGGTAGTTCAGCGACTTTGGAAATCGAACCGATGTCCAGCATTTTAATAGACCGCAATGTTCTCGGCTCGCACGAAAAACACGAAAGCGAATAGTCTGTGCTGAATTCTCCCGGAAGGTTCAAGTGGTCAACACTCGATTCAGCAACCATGTCCCAACTACCAAAGGAAAAGCAGCGATTACCACCACGATCGTCCACTACTGTTCTTTCAGGCCCATGTCGCAGCGCTGCAAGCACTGTAGCTAGTCCCATCAGCACAGAAGCGCTGAATCTTTTCCATCGACCTATTGACAACATATTCCAGAAAGCTTCGGGGGAACGTGTCACCTGTCAGACCAAAGAACCCAAGACATTCCATCACAATGCCGATAAATTGCAGCAGTCCGCGGAATGCAGAGGCCCTGAGAGCAGCTTACCAGAAGAAACGTTTCTTAACCTTCACTCGAGCGTCTATTCGGACGCAAGTCAAGCCCCATTAGCAGGTACTCTGGAGGGAATACAAAATGTAATGCTTTTCCTCGAATCTTTTTCTAGAACGTTGAAGTATTCTAGCAAAGACCCGACGGAAAAAGCTGGCGAAACTCATGAAATGAAGCGAGCTGTGGCAGTTATATCTGAGCCGGCGAAAGATACGAAGGTCAATAACATCTAAAAAGCCGACTTGCATGAACACGATACAGATCATTCACATTCAAGTCCAAGTCAGCCTCAACGTTTGGTTCTTGTCGAACGTCATGCGGACGCACTGAGGCTGGGCAAAGTAGAATCGACTGCACCAGCTCCAGCTCCAGTTGCGCATCCTCCACAAGAGCCCATAGCCACCTCCCACCACGACGCCTCCGAAAGTGCTGCGAAGTCGGCGGGACAGCAATCTCTCTGCCAGCGTCTACTGCAATGTCTTAAGTCTGCCGTAGCACCAGGACACAGGAAGCCTATAGTCGCAGTGATGACGATCTTTTTACTGGTGGTAATAGTGACTGTAACCTGAACTTCGACTACACCTTTCCGTCACCCTCGTTTGATAGCAAAGACACTGCAGGACCCTTCAAAGGCAGTACGAATGAGACTGAACCTGATGAGGTCACAGGTGTTCCTCTGGGGCCATTGGGAATATTATTCACTGATGTTTTGATATTAGACATTAATGAGGAGATATGAGCGATTCAAGTGGTATTTACTGAAATCTCAATTTGTATTCATTGTGCTTGATTACGCATTGCTCATGCTTGGAACCACGAAGTATAAAACTCTAAATTACGTTTACGTTTTCGAACTTTCTCACTTTTATTCCTAAATACCATGTGCCAATATTTCCCTATTCAGCAACTGCTATCGTAAGTTTTGCAATAAATGTGTTTCTTGCAATTCGCTACACGTTTCTCTATGCGCTGTGCTTTATTGCCTGTTCCACTTATCATAAAATATTTTCACCTGCCACCTTCCAAGACACTCGACGTTAGGCGAATCATGTGAATGAATGGCAAATGTGAATGAATGACGAATGCGAGAAGATTGTTTTCTTCAGCGAAATGTAACGAAATAACGCTAGATATATGCACAAATCTTGCGCGAACACACGTGCATTGAACAGTCACGTATAATTTATATAACCAGTTGTTTACTGCCGCGGATGACGCTGAGCTACACTATGACCTGAAACCTGTGGGAAGCCTGTTTTATAAAGGTGCATATGTAAGATTTATCAATGAAGATAGCCAGAACCGCACCCACAGTTAAGATTCGACCAGCAGTACGCCTGTGTCTAGTCTTTTTCTAAACAGGTGTCGAGACCTGCCGTGGTTTTGTGGTAGAACATTTGATCTCAATGCCGAATGCTTGAGTTAGATTCCTTCTGAACCATCAATTTTTGTTATTCGGATTCATCGAGCAGCGTTTGTCAATTTCCGCTTTTTCAATATGTCTCATATTTATCTGGCAGTAAAGAACTTCGAAAAGCAAGAGGTTCATTTCAAATTAAATTTGAATAGTTCAGGTAGAATGGTGGACGAGATCGAATCGACGAATGTTTGAATTGGCAGCGCGAGGACGATGAATAACATGCACGAGGAGAACAGCGCGAGACAACGATAGCTAAATGTGTGTTGCTAAAATGGAGGAAGCGATGAAGTTGGTGGTGTTGCCCACCTTGTTTTTTTTTTCGTGTTAAGCCTCACTTTTTTCCCCACCCCTTTATATACCAAACAATACTATACTACATTGTACTATGGTACTTTATACTATACTACTCAAAACAATGCTATAGTTTACCCACTCACAGCCTTGTTTGCCTCCTGCTTTCTATAAATTTCCTTATCCTCGCTGTACTATATTATGCATGGTTAGAGTAAGCACGAACAAGCATTTTCTAGAATGTATGAAAAATTATCAACTATTCAATCACTATAGATTTATTTTAAGATTTTTTGGTCATGCATTTACAGGGTGAGGCCAAATTAATCAAAAAATCTTTATTTCTATTGTTTGTCGATTCTACTAGCTAATTACTTGCAAGTTAGCTATTTACTTGTTCTAGATTGGTTATATCTTGTCTCCCCATAGTGTTTAGGTCAAGCCAAAGTCATGCAAGCAATTTCTACAAAGTGTTGAATATTCATTGACTATTTATTTGATATTGATAGGATACTTTGCAGGTAATAACTGCTTATATATTTTGTATTTTAGGCGTTGGCTTTGTATTTTCGTCATACCAAGCACACTCTAAGAGGTTCTAGTATTATATGGTTCTCAATCGATTATCAACTGCAGTAGGGCTGACAGGCGGGCTAGTTGGTACAAATTTATAATGAAATAATTGGAAGCGCAAACGAACGGGAGAACAAGAGAAGAGACAAACAAGCGCAGGCAAACAAACTGCGCTTGTTTTTCTCTTCTCTTGTTGTCCCGTTGGTTTGCGCTTCCAAATATTCCATTATCAATTATCAATACGCTATTCATACCTTATCGATTGGCCTTTCCTATGCATTTATGGCTACTGTAGAAGCTGCTTCGAACATACGCGCTTGCTTGTCACTTGTTACATGCCTGTCAAAGCCGACAACTGTTTTTTTTTAGCAACGGATGGGCTAACAGCCAGCAGTAAAAGCTCAGCCGTTAAACATAGGAGCCATTATATTCACGAGCCCTTCCTGTGATAATGACAAGCGAAGCTAGGCGGGGGCGTGCTTGGCGAACAAATTTTAGCAGTTGAGTTTTTAGTACGATGCTATTTCATGCAGAGCAAACAAACAAAAACTATCAAAAACATGTTTGTCTTTTTCTCGCACGCTTTTTTGTCGTATTTTTATTCGGCCTCAGAACACGTATGCACAGAACACGTACGTTTCGGCATTTAGTACCGAAAAACGTAAAAAAAAACTGCATTTGCTGTGGGTACCAGGCCACCGCGGATTATATTTGAACGAAATGGCGGACTCTTTAGTAGCAGTATCCCTGGGTGGGCCCACCATCCCAGTTTTGCCAGATACGGCTTACGTAACAGCGCTAAGGTTCCAAAATGCTTGCCTGCAATGGGGAAATGGTGATTTGGATAAATTCAAAGATTTCGAGCATTTGAGCTATTGCTGGAATAAACAGTGGTGTATATCTCGCCAGTTAGAGGTCACTTATACCAGATTGCGCTGTGCAGTTCCACAACTAAATTATTACCTTGACAAAGCTCGGCTCAAGGTGTCACTGCTATTCATTTGGTGCAACGAAATTGAAACACTCGAACATTCTTTTTATTCTGTCATCGTTATTCTTATCAGAGAAAAAGATTTTTAGTAGCCCCATTACAAAAGCTAGGAATACAAGTAAATCTACCATTAATTTTATCAATTGGCGGAACTTCATTTGGTTACTGCCACACGGATGTATGCTCCGCTGTGTTTGATTACTTCAACGCAACTAAAAGATAACCATGCTAGTGAACCCCTACCTTTTCAGATCTTTAGTTTATAATTCGTAGTTATGTCTTTCAAAAACGCCCCGCCACGGTGGTCTTGTGGCTAAGGTACTCGGCTGCTGACCCGCAGGTCGCGGTATCAAATCCCGGCTGTGGCGGCTGCATTTCCGATGGAGGCGGAAATGTTGTAGGCCCGTGTACTTAGATTTGGGTGCACGTTAAAGAACCCCAGGTGGTCGAAATTTCTAGAGCCCTTCACTACAGCATCTCTGATAATCATATAGTGGTTTTGGGACGTTAAACCCCACAAATCAATCAATCATGTCTTTTAAAAACAAAAGATGGTTTGACCGATTGCTCAGCAAACATTTTTTGGTAGTATTATTTTAAGCTACATTTTCAGATTGGCTTCACTTTCATTTTACTTTCATTTAAGTATCCTGCCGCTCAGTTCTTCGCCCATCCCCCTTTGTGGGTAAGCGCCATCCATCAGAGGTCATCAGCATCAACACGTATTCAAGTTGTCTAGTGTGGGACGCAACATTACGATTATGACTGAGTTAGCGAGTACATGTTTATTGAGAAAGAAAAGGCGATAGGAAGAAAGGAAATAGAGAACTTAAGGGAAGAAAAGATGAAAAATACCAAAAAATAGACCCAAAAATGAAAAAATAGCAGCAAGGAGAGAGAAGAATCAAATGAAGAGATATAAATTGAAGAGAGAGAGGAACAAATGAAACAAAAAGTAAGCGAGAAATAGAGAAAGAAGGAGAAACGTAGAAAGCGCGATAAGAAAAAAAAGCAGATAGACTTGTTTATAGGCCGACATCTGTTATTAGACCTACATTTGATCTTTCCAGCAAGAGAGAAAAACTAGCCATTAGTAGCGTAAATCACTTCCCACAAATACACATGACGTTCCAATGGGACCCCATAATGGACAGTCATTCCTCGACTCCTTCATCACATAGCAGTAAAAGAATGGTCCAAAACACTCCAAGACATCCACAACAAAAGCCATTCTATATGGATGGATGATATCGTCATTTGGTACCAGGGAGGCCACCTGGATGAAGTAAAGAAGACCCTTCAAGCAACGGTCAACAGCACAGAAGCCTACCTACAATTCACTTGACTACGACTGTCACCCATTAAGTCAGAATGGATACTGTACCGGGAATCTCGTCAGCACGTTAGTCATCCATTCCCTCACACAACCTACCCATAGCAGCACAAGGCAAAGGTTGGCAACGAATACTGGCGTTGGCTTGACACGCACTCTCGTCGTCCTTGTCGAAGCCTTTATCAGTGGCTACGAACACATAAAAATCACATACGCATCACAAATACGGTAAAGCAAAAACACCCTCACCCATCCAGTGAGCCTCGCGTCGCAGGCGAGGCTTCGCCCAGGCCCGCCTTCTGCGGATATGCCACGCTTTTTAATAAAATTGAAAGGAAGGGGAAGATGAAGGCGTGCTTTAACACAAAAAACCCGTTAAAAAGGTTTAGCGCTCGAGAGACGTTTCTTTCAAGAGGAAGAGGAAGACGAGTCCACTTGTGGAAACGCCGGCTCGAGCGCGCAACCCCAGTTTACGGCTTTTTCAAAGCTTTCATAATCAGTCACATCGAACAAACCAAAAACGTATCGTTCTGGCTAAATATATAATCTGCAGCAGAAATATTCTGCCCATGTATAGATAATTGAGACAAGTACACAACTTGTAGGTATAATTTTGAATACCAGTTTTTTCATTTTTTTCCTAGCCTGTTAAGCTTGCTAACATAATTAGTGTTACTATTTTCATAGTTATGTTAAAAGCATAAGCAACCTTGTTCTCTCCTCTAACCTCTTCTATCTCACTCTCTCTCCCTATATATATTGACACTAGCCACTCATTACTTGAGTTCATCGTCGTCTTTTCTGCCCACCAAATCCTTCGACACACACAAGTAATGATGACACTAGCCACGCAACCACCAGACACCCACTACATGCTCGTGTCAATATATATATTGTTGAGACGTTTATTGGCGAACGCTTGTCGGCGATGCTTGACAGCGACAGTCAATGCGGGTACCGACTCTCTGCACGAGCTGCTCTTCTTCTTGCTAAAAAGGGCAACCCACTAGAAGGCGCTGGAGAGGACGACCCACTGTTCGAAGGCTTCACCACAACTACCCCGGGTACGAAGCAGGAGCCGCCTGGCGACCTAGCAGCTGGTTACTATGAGCGGGTCGTGGTAGGCTTTGAGGCGCTCCACGTTGAAAATGTCGCGTCCTCGACGGCGCATGTCCGAAGATGGTTCGATTGGTTTGATCAAGTAATTTACAGGGGAAGTACGTTCGACGACACGGTAGGGTCCTTCGTATTTGGGCAATAGTTTTGAAGATAGGCCAGTTGAAGTGGTAGGAATCGAGAGCCAGACGAGCGCTCCAGGGAGGAACATGGTCGCAGTAGTGCTGGTGTCAGCGCGAATGCCTTTTTGCCGCTCTTGATCATGCGCTGTAAAGGTCCTTGCAAGCTCTCGACACTCTTCAGCAAGCTTGGCTGTAGCAGAAATAGGCGCCCACTCTGACGGATCTGGCTTGTACGGAAGTATAGTGTCGATGGTGTGCGACGGGTGCCTTCCATATAATAAAAAGAAAGGTGAAAAGCCAGTAGTGCTCTGAAGGGCGGTGTTATATGCGTAGGTGACGAAGGGTAGAATGGAATCCCAATTTGTGTGATCGGCGGCGACGTACTTGGAGAGCATGTCGCCCAGCGTACGGTTGAAGCGTTCAGTGAGGCCATTCGTCTGCGGGTGGTAAGCAGCAGTTTTGCGGTGAACAACGTTGCACTCTTTGAGAATGGCTTCGATGACTTCAGACAGGAAGACGCGGCCTCGATCACTGAGCAGTTTCTGAGGTGGACGGTGTCGCAGCATGAATCGTTGGAGGAGGAAGGAGGCCACATCGCTCGCTGTAGCCGCCGGGAGAGCGGCAGTTTCGGCGTATCGCGTAAGGTGGTCCACAGCAACAATGGCCCAGCGGTTACCGGCCGACGTTAGTGGAAGTGGCCCATACAAATTGATGCCAACGCGCCCAAACGGCCTGGCAGGGCAAGGTAGAGGTTGCAGACCTACCGGCGACAGGTGCGTTGAAGTTTTGCGGCGCTGACATTCTATGCAGGAGCGAACGAATTTCTGCACATAGCGGTACATGCCTCGCCAAAAGTACCGTTGGCGAATGCGCTGGTAAGTTTTCGATACGCCGGAGTGCGCACATTGCGGATCAGTATGAAAGAATTCGCATATGTCAGGGCGCAGACTGCGGGGTATGACTAGTAGCCACTGACGGCCGTCACCGCTGTAATTGCGTCAGTGGAGAAGGTCGTCGCGAACGGCGAAATGGTGGGCTTGACGACGCAACGCGCGAGTGGATGGAGTGGATGGATCAGTCAGCAAGTCTATCAGTGAGGCAATCTATTGATCCTTGCGCTGTTCAGTAGCAACGGCATGAATAATAATAGAAGAAACAGCAAGGTGAGACGCTGAGTCGTGGGCATTGTTGTCAGGCAAGGGAGAGCGCGACAGGGCATCGGCGTCAGCATGTCGCCTTCCGTTGCGGTACAGCACGCGGATGTCGTAGTCTTGCAGGCGAAGTGCCCACCGGGAGAGACGGCCTGAGGGATCTTTCAATGATGACAACCAGCATAGTGCGTGATGGTCGGTGGCTACATCAAATGGGCGACCATATCAATAAGGTCGAAACTTGGTAAGGGCCCAGACGATTGCCAGACATTCTTTCTCAGTGACGGTGTAATTAGTCTCGGCTTTTGTAAGCGTATGGTTGCATACGCCACGACATATTCCGGGAACCCTGGTTTGCGCTGCGCAAGGACAGCGCCGAGACCGACACCACTGGCGTCCATGTGTACCTCTGTAGGGGCAGTAGGGTCGTAGTGGTGGAGTGTGGGAGGCGACGTCAGTAAAAGACGGAGCGTTTTGAATGCGTCGTCACACTGTGATGACAACGAATGGAGAGGCTCGTTACTACCGAGGAGCTTTGTCAGCGGCGATACAATAGAGGCGAAGGAAGTTTCGGATGAAGCGCTGAAAGTAGGAATACAGTCTGTCCTATGAAACTGCGCAGTTCCTTGATGGATGTCGGCTTAGGGAACTCGGTCACGGCCCGAAGCTTGGCTGGATCGGGGAGAATTCCGTCCTTGGACCCGACGTAGCCGAGTATTGTTAACTGCCGAGCTGCAAATCGGCACTTCTTCTTTAGGTTCAGTTGCAGACTGGCGTCACTCAGACGCCTTAATACATGCCGCAGGCGTTGAAGGTGCGTGGAGAAGTCCGGAGCGAAAACGACGACGTCATCGAGGTAGCACAGGCACGTGTGCCATTTCAGGTCACGCAGAACGGTATCCATCATGCGCTCAAAGGTAGCAGGCGCATTGCACAGCCCAAACAGCATGACGTTGAATTCGTACAAGCCGTCGCTAGTGACGGAAGCGGTATTCGGTCGAGCGTCCTCAGCCATAGGTACTTGCCAGTACCCTGAGCGCAAATCTAGAGATGAAAAGAATTCGGCTCTTTGCAGGCTGTCAAACGCGTCATCCACACGCGGTAGTGGGTACACGTCCTTACGAGTGATCTTGTTGAGACGTCGGTAGTCCACACAGAACCACACAAAACCGTCCTTCTTCGCGACGAGAACAACAGGAGACGCCCAGAGGCTGTTAGAGGGTGGAATAACATCGCGGCGTAGCATGTCGTCCACTTGCTTGTTGATTACACGGCGTTCTGTGGGAGATACGCGATATGGACGTTGCCGTAGTGGTGGTGGTGCGCCTGTGTCAATGCGATGCGTAACAGTGGATGTGCAGCCGAGAGAAGGTTGAGAGACATCGAAAGAAGAGCGGAATTCTTCCAACAGGGCCAGAAGCTGGGAGGGCTGGACCGGCGTAAGGTTTTTGGCAATGGAAGGACCAAATACATCAGCGGATGATGAAATAGATGTAGAAATAGCACTAAGCGTATTGGACCTTCGGCAGTGCGTGTCATCAGGTTGATCCATGACTTGTGCGTCTTCGATGGGTTCCACGCTGCCGAGACATTCCCCTCGCACCAACGTAACACTGTACGGGGATGAGTTCAGAACAAAAATAGTGGTGCTGCCGCGAGTTACTTGCACGGTCGCGAAAGGAACCAGCAAACCTTTTCTTGTGAAAACACGATGAAATGGTGAGAGGAGTGCAGCGGAGTCGGAAAGACTTGCACAGTAGACAAACACCGCCGCGGACGAGTTTGCAGGCACTTGCGTGTCGTCCCTGACGAGTAATTTGCTTGCAGTAT
Source organism: Rhipicephalus annulatus (assembly GCA_013436015.1). Taxonomy (NCBI): domain Eukaryota; kingdom Metazoa; phylum Arthropoda; class Arachnida; order Ixodida; family Ixodidae; genus Rhipicephalus; species Rhipicephalus annulatus. Next base: position 16,808 of record WOVY01006838.1, on the reverse strand, counting down.
ATGGACTGTCAGCCGGCGTCAAAGAAGAGAATGGTGTCAGCTCTATTTCTGCTGGTGCGCAATGAATGACGGCGTCGTGGCGGGAGAGAAAATCCCATCCTAGGATGACGTCGTGAAAGCATGAAGGAATTATGATGAATTCGTCCGCGTACATCACGTCCTGAATCATAAGGCGGGCTGTGAAGATCGCCGTAGGTTGAATGCTTTGGGCGCTGGCTGTACAGAGGGAGAGCCCGGAGAGTTGCGTGGTCACTTTGCGCAGTAATCGGCTAAGCTTTTCGTCCATCACGGATACGGCGGCTCCAGTATCTACAAGGGCAGATGCACGAACACCATCCACAAGCACGTCTATCACGTTCGATGGTCTTTCCTGAGGGCTTCCGCAGTTCGACAGCGTCGCAGCCCTTGCCTCGTGGACTGCGACGACTAGTTTTCCTAGTCACCCTCTTGTGGACGTGGCCGCATCGGCGACAGTGAGGGACGTCGCGGAGATTGTGAGCGGCGGGTAGATAGAGCGGGGCGGGACGACGGTGACGTAGGTGGCGGTTAGTCATAAAAGCGGCTCGATTGGCTGGGAAAATTGGAGGCGACCTGCGGTCGCTGCACACGATTGCAGTAGCGTGCTACGTGACCGACGCAACCCCAAGCAAAGCAGATGGGGCGATGGTCCGCAGTGCGCCATCGGTTCGCGGGTCCCATCCATGTCGAAGAACGCGATGGGCGAGCCGGCTGCTGATATAACTGCATAGTGGGCGGCACACGGGGCACGTGGATGACGTCGGTATATGTAGGCGGCACAGTTTCTCCGAAGGCCTGGGGTCTGGCGATGGTTTCGGTGTAACCAAGAGGGCCAGTCACAGGAATCGGTGGGGGTGGCCTGGCGACAACTTGGGCGTAACTGAGTGGTGTAGATACTGAAGGCGGCTGGTGATATTCTGGAACGACCTCCGCGATTTCCTGCTGAATGGCTCGGCAGAGGGGAGGCAGAAGTGTGCTTGACGACTGTTCAGCACGTTGCGGGGAAGCAAAGGCCAGTAAAGAGACCTGGCGGGCAACTTCCTCACGCACTAATGACTTGATTTCAGCAAGCAAGGCGGTGTGGTCAGAAAGTGTTGACAAGGCCGAGAGATCAGCGTCACGTGAGGGTGGTCGACGGGTCATCGAGCGCTGCCGTCGCAGCTCCTCGTAACTTTGGCAAAGTGTAATAATCTCTCACACAGTGCAAGGGTTCTTGGCCAGGAGCATGGTGAAGGCATCGTCGGCGATGCTTTTTAGAACATGGGTAATTCTGTCGGCCTCTTACATGCTCGCGTCCACTTTCTTGCACAAGTCAAGGATGTCCTCTATGTAGCTTGTGAAAGACTCAGCGGTCTGCTGTGCTCGTTCACGTAACCACTGTTCGGCTTGGAGCTTGCGAGCGGCAGGACGGTCGAACACGTCAACGACGGCGGTTTTAAAAGCGGACCAAGTGGGGAAATCGGATGCGTGGTTGTTGTACCACATGCCGGCCACACCCGCGAGGTAAAAAACCAGGTTGCCGAGTTTACCTGCCTCGTCCCAATGATTGAGGACGCTGACGCGTTCGTACATAGCAAGCCAGTCCTCGACGTCGGTGCCATCCGCGCCGGTGAAGACAGGAGGGTCGCGGATGCGGGGAACACCGGAACATGGCGTCGGCGCAGGAGGAAGCGTTTGCTGTACGGCGTCTTGGTGCATGGTTGAAGGCACGGTGCGGGATCGAAGCTCCAGGGGCATCAAATGCTAACCGAAGGTGTTAGAAGGGCACAGCACTCTCCACCAAATTGTTGAGACGTTTACTGGCGGACGCTTGTCGACGATGCTTGACAGCGACAGTTAATGCGGGTACCGACTCTCTGCACGAGCTGCTCTACTTCTTGCTAAAAAGGGCAACCCACTAGAAGGCACTGGAGAGGACGACCCACTGTTCGAAGGCTTCACCACAATATATATATATATATATATATATATATATATATATATATATATATATATATATATATATATATATATATATAGTTGCAGCCAGGAAAGGAAGTAACGACGCTGGCACCGGTACACTGAAAAAAAGAGTACGACACACCTTGGTTCTTTGTATGTTTGTATGTTTGTGGACGTATCGGCTGGGCTGGTGGACCAGCCGTTGTGAATATATATATATATATATATATATATATATATATATATATATATATATATATATATATATATATATATATATATATATATATATATATATATATATATATATATATATATATATTGCTTATTCCATTTGAATTATGAACAACACGTCTCATTGCTCCCTTTTATATATTTCATGTCTGTTTTATTTATGTTTCATGCGTTTTTCTCCTATGATGTTGCTCGTTTTGTATTTAAATGTCACTGGTGAACACATTTCACAATTAAATGTTCGTAAATAGCCCCAATACTGGTATTTGGCTTAGAGAACACAGTGTTTACAATCTGTTTGTATTTATTTCATGACAAGAAGCTTCAATCAATAAACCAATCAATTACGTCGCCTTTAGAGAGGGTAAAAATGACTAAACTCACCACAGTCATGCGCAAAAGCATTAACCAAGTCCCTTGCATACGCAAAGGCATTGGTACCTTTTGTCTCAACCAGCTAGGCACGCATAACAAAATCGAACAAGTCACTGAGGCACATACCACGAACCAAATGTGCCGCCTCTTCTTCTCCAATGCGCGTCGTCGGCTTTTAAATAAGACTGACATATCCACCTTCCACTATCTTGAACGTGCAGTAAGCCTTTCGAAAAATGTCTACGATACTTACATTGTGGCTCCTCTCCCACTAAATGTCCACACGCAACACAGGTGGGTGGACATATTGAATACACCACCGCGAATCACGAGTCAACATTCGTCGTCAATATGACGCGTTGCTATGAATCTTCGACATTTTAACTCGCAGTAGTAGATGTTGACGGAGCTCTACTCTCAGCAGCCTCTGCTATAGGCTCGAAACGAGCTCCAGAGTGGAGCAGATCATTATTATCAACTCGTCGCGCACAAGCGTCTTCAATCTCGTTCCGCTATTCAGGCTTTAGAAAGCGGCAGTATCACACCTGAAACAGACCACGTTTTACAAATGTGCAAGCACATAGGCTCGCGTTACCTGTCTCATGTCCCAGTCAGCATGGCCAACGACGTCCATCCGCAACAACCTAACCTAAACGAAATGGCTCATAACTGCACACGAGAACTCACCCACCGCGACGTACAATGAGCCACCTAAACGCTGGGCCCAGACGTACAGCTTAGTGACTCCTTACTCACATTCCACGAAATCACCTGTCACTATTTTAATGGCAGAAATTAATACTCCTCACCAGATACAAAGCTCGAACGCGCAGAAGTGGTAGTAGCCTTTCGCATGCTGCAAATGGGACTGTCGAGTCTACAAACTACTATGAAGTCGCCTTATTACCGGATCTTAGCTACCGTTTTCAAACGCTTCCTTGCCCAAATATCAGTGACTAGACAGAAAAAAAGACATATACCACGTACCTTGGAAATCAATCTCATGCGAAGCGTGTGGAGATACAGTGACCATGTATTGAGCGAAACGTCACGAACCGACTCTAAAGACATGTGCAAGTGTTTTAAGCATGTATATATGTTAAAAGTCGCATATTTCACTGTTGCATATCGAAGCCATCAGCAATATGAGAATTCGCAATGCCAGAAGCGGTAAGCTGATATATAGCGCTCATGCCAGGGAGCATGGTGGCCCTATCACTCTAAGCCAAAAGGGAGTAATGGGGGTACAAGGGTTGCTCCTTTCAGGGAGCAATTGCATTGCCACTCCCTTTTTCTCCCCTAAAAGGACTAACTGCAGAGGGACAAATCGTTGCTCTTCTTTCAATTCCTACCTCAGACAATGAAAAGTTACTCCCTCCAGTTACTCTCTGCGGACCAACATTTACTCCTACCAGTTTCTCCCCTAAGACTAACGGTTCTTCTTTACCGTTACTCCCGCGTGTATGCAGTTACTCTCTGAGGACCAACTCCACATGCTTCCAATTACTCATTGTGCGGATGAATATTTATCTCGATTATGCTTGTCATTGATTGATATGTGGGGTTTAACGTCCCAAAACCACTGATGATTATGAGAGACGCCGATTATGCTTGTCATACGCTTAACAAGTGGCGAAAGCTCCTTGGAAAAGCACTGCTTGGGCGCTTCTAACACAAAAGTGGACAATATTGAAAATAAAAGAAATGCGTTATTCTTTTTTTCGCGACGTATGAGCACGCGCAGAAGTACATTTCGCCACACCACAGCCAACACTAACTGAGTGGCATGATACATCAAAGGATTTCTGCGCCTTCCGTGGAAAAACAATCTTGAATTTCTAGCGTAGGGCAGTCTGTGCGATCATTCGAGAGAAAAGGGCAACTTCTCCAATTGTGAAGCACTCTAGTTTCGCAGGACTCGTGTTTCCATCACGCTAGCGCGGCGGAATGTAACCGCAGGCATATGTGAAGCATGCCATTGCTGCAAGAAAAAAATAGAAGTGTGAGGTTTAACATGCCAGAATCAATACATAACAATGAGTCACACACACTGCAGCAGAGTTTACATCCTAGGGTGTCTGCTGCAAAATGAAATGTGACAAAAATGGTAACTTCGGCCAAACGTACCTGGCAAGCCATATAAATGCTGATGTGGTAGGCGCTCTACACATGATCTCTCATCTCAGATAGAAATACTTTGCAGAGAATGTGCAGCACCTAAAGAAGGCCTTATATTTGTAGCAGTAAAAGTTACCTTTAGGTTATAGTTAACTTGTTTCCTATACACAGATGAGTGACATTTCCATTCACCAATGGGCATTCTTAGCGAGATCATGTGTGTGTCAAATAACACGTACCGTCCACTCATTTTAAATTCATATTTAGCTTGTGCACATAGTTGCTCTGGATTCTACTGTTCTATCATACGCTGCTGTTTCATGAATTGCGCAATACCAGTAGGCACAAGCCAAGCATGCCAAGCCTGCTTGAAAGCAATCAGTTGCAGAGGCGACATGATAATCTTTAGTAAATTTCCTTGTACCTGAAGTAAGTGGCTGGACAAAACTATAGACACAAATAAATATATACAGTGCTTTTTTCAAACAATGCTTTAGATTTAGGAAACTATTGTGCACTTGTTCACTCGGTTGACGCGTCACAGCCACAAGATCTGCGAACGAAGCAGTATATCTTAAAGCATGCACAGATATTCTAATTCTTTGTTTTACAGTGTAACAGATAGCTTGCCGGTACACATATACCCGAGCGCATCATTATGTGAAGCTTTTTTTAGTTCGGCATCTTGTTGGTTCGGAGCCGAACACTTTACTGCTCTGTTAGACAAATTGAAACAAGTGCGCCGTGGTTTTCAAAAGAAAAAAAAAGCCTTATTAGAAGTTAGCGCCCGGTGTGAATGTCTGCCTATTTATTTTGTACTGCCTTCTACATGTGCCACAAAGACATTTGTTGAGGATGTGCTACCATTCAAGCACACAACGCATACTTGATCAACGTGATGGAAATAAAAACATTAGGACTACCACGTATAGTAAGAGCATAACACTTCAGGATCTTGTAACAGCAAGGAGGTGCACAAGAAACTAAAGCGGACTCTTGCAGAACTTTAAGCGAGAATTTTTCAGAGTGGGAGAGGTCAACATGCAGTGTTATTTTAAGCACACTAAATATGTACCGAAAACAAGGTAAAGGCAAGTCAAGAAACGCTGTTATGAAGGCCTGCGCACGGACAGCTTTGTGAATCTAGGTCCAAGTGTTATGCTTTGTGCAAGCCGAAACCCGTGTAAATAGTGAAAACGTACTTTCAGTAGCACTAGCGTAAACGAATCTTGGCAGTTTGCTTTCTAGCACAAACAGCAATCCCTGCAATGAAAACATCAACGTTTTATCCTAATGGTACCAGTCTAAGTACACACATGGGCCAGCGCAACCATGTCAAATTGTCAGTGCCACTGTAATCATGCGGCATGATACACTATTCGCTGGCCAAAACATGCGCAGTTTGCCCCCAAAAAAGCGATGCTTTTATATACTTAGTACAAAAAGTCTGCACTTACCGAAATTCATTTGCTTTCTGGGCATCCTTATTTGCAAGATAACCAAATATGTGTCATACACCTGAAAAAAAGTAGTAAAGGACATGCATCAAATATTGTTTCTTTTCGTAGCAGTCAAGCCTGTTTAAGAACAGCCAAGTGGGAATCAGCCTGATTATGCGCATGCGGCAAATCCCAAACAGCGTTATTGAGGTCGTCGAAATTTTCGTCGATTGTTATTGATGTCAAAATGTAACTTAAATGGCTTGCCAAGTTTTTACAGCGCATACAAATTCCATGATGCAGAATAATGACAACGCTAACGTGAACCTACAGCATTTATGATTGTCTTTCACAATATTCAGTTTTGCGAAGGTTTTCCATCACTAAAAAAAATCTGAAAGATTTGGGTCATTTCTCCTCCCATTGTTCTGTCCATATGCAAAGTTCTCGTTTGATAGCGCGCCTATAAAACAATACGTTCAGTGTAGAGGTGAATAACTGACGCAGTGTTGTAGGCAGAGATAGAGGAGGTGGTCCGCTTCTCTGAATTGGAGGCCGGGCAAGAAAATATGGTCGTCATGTTGAACTCCCTATGCCTGACCTAAAAAAAAATTCTGTGTGCCACCGCCTGGCTATGCAAGTGAAGTAATGCGAAAATGATTTCTTCACTTACTGGTCTACATACACTCTACAGCACTCAAAAATGCGGCCGAAGGCCCTAACGTCCAGCGTTATCGTTACATAAAACCAATGATAGACAAGTACCAGTATGAAGGCAGCTACAACTCTGCCCAATGTTTTTTTAACTAGTTACTGTTGTGGAAAGGAACTTTTAACAGCAAAAGCACACTGACACTGCAGTGGTGACAAAGGAAGCAAGAAGGTATGCAGGTGGTAATAATAGAGGTAATTTAGTCCGATACGGCTAGCAATGAATACGGTGAATAAGCAAAAACAAATCATTTTTCTTTTGATAGCGCAACCACTCAACAATGTTTTTGGAGAAAAAACAATGACGCAGCTGTTCGAGAACTCAACAATTTTCACAAGCTGCGAACAAGCATAAATTTTGTGTTGAAAACGCCCCAACCAATGTTCGACTGTAATTACCCCCCATTGTAAGAGCATTAAATGTTGCTGGAAATGCCACTCACCTGCAAGCTGATGCATGCGCAGTCTTTTGTCCGACGAAAGAACAGGTTTGCAGATAGCTGAAGACGTCTTTACGTTGTGTTTGTTCCATCCAGCAGCGAAATCCACAACAACATTGCGCTCCCTCAAGATCAATATACATAACCTTCATCACGAATAAGTAGAAACGCAAATCTGCGACACACATGTACGATCAAAACATAGCACACAATCTCGCATGCCCATGTGCTCGTCGACTACAAACCATATGAATATGAGCACTGCGAAGCGCCGAAAAAAACGTTGAGCGGTGGCTGCACAAGCGTCAGCGCCATGCTTTCAGTGTGTTCTCCTTATACACTTATGAAAAAACTCAGGTACACTATAACTCATAATTATTTATGAAAAGTTAAGTTTAATTTTTATTTCGCGCTAGTAAACATAAACATTGAATAATGATCAATTTGTGAATTACATAGCTTGCTATACGAGCGCCACACTTGTCGTGCGGACGCAGATTTATATATATATATATATATATATATATATATATATATATATATATATATTGGAGAAGGGGCAACTTTTGCACGTGTTTCAGCGTTTGGTCCGCTTTGACGTGCCAACTCTCTATGCTGCTGCGTGTGTTAGCCACTTGCGGTAACTGTATTCTCAGGCCTTCTGTGTTCAGCGAGTGCTGCTATTTTATCATCTACTGATACTAAAATAAATCACTGTATTGGTTTAGTGAAGTTTGGCACACACAACAAATAATAACCTGGCCCATGAATGTCAATGTGGGTGGAATACATATTTGTGTGCGGTGTCCTTCAGGGGAGTAACCGTTGCATGACGAGAGCATTTACAGTGGTTCCTCCTTCTGCTGCTCTCTTACAAACTTAAGACCAACGGGTAAGTGCTCCCCCGTTTTCGAACATGTCGGCCATCTTGTTTCCCTTGGTCCTTTCGGGGAGTAACAGTTGGGCAAAAGACTAAAAACAGCCGTTGCTCCCATTTCAGCCGTTTTCGGCTTGGAGTGTACGTACTGCTAGATAAATGAGCTTCATTGAATGGTCATCATCATCATCATCAGCCTGACTACGTCCACTGCAGGACAAAGGCCTCTCCCATGTTCCGCCAGTTAACCCGGTCCTGTGCTTGCTGCTGCCAATTTATACCCGCAAACTTCTTAATCTCATCTGCCCACCTAACCTTCTGTCTCCCCCTAACCCGCTTCCCTTCTCTGGGAATCCAGTCAGTTACCCTTAATGACCAGCGGTTATCCTGTCTACGCGCTACATGCCCTGCCCATGTCCATTTCTTCATCTTGATTTCAGCTATGATATCCTTAACCCCCGTTTGTTCCCTAATCCACTCTGCTCTCTTCTTGTCTCTTAAGGTTACACCTACCATTTTTCTTTCCATTGCTCGCTGCGTCGTCCTCAATTTAAGCTGAACCCTCTTTGTAAGTCTCCAGGTTTCTGCTCCGTAGCTAAGTACCGGCAAGATACAGCTGTTATATATCTTCCTCTTGAGGGATAGTGGCAATCTACCTGTCATAATTTGAGAGTGCTTGCCGAATGTGCTCCACCCCATTCTTATTCTTCTAGTTACTTCAATCTCGTGGTTCGGCTCTGCGGTTATTACCTGCCCTAAGTAGACATAGTCTTTTACAACTTCAAGTGCACTATTACCTATCTCGAAGCGCTGCTCCTTGCCGAGGTTGTTGTACATTACTTTCGTTTTCTGCAGATTAATTTTAAGACCCACCTTTCTGCTCTCTTTGTCTAACTCCGTAATCATGAGTTGCAATTTGTCCCCCGAGTTACTCAGCAATGCAATGTCATCGGCGAAGCGCAGGTTACTAAGGTATTCTCCATTGACTCTTATCCCTAACTGCTCCCATTCTAGGCTTCTGAAAACCTCGTGTAAGCACGCGGTAAATAGCATTGGGGAAATTGTGTCCCCCTGCCTTACACCCTTCTTGATTGGTATTCTGTTGCTTTCTTTATGAAGCACTATGGTAGCAGTTGATCCCCTGTAGATTTCTTCCAGAATGTTTATATATACTTCATCTACGCCCTGATTCCGCAGTGTTTGCATGACGGCTGATATTTCTACTGAATCAAACGCCTTCTCGTAATCTATGAAGGCTATGTATAGTGGTTGGTTATACTCTGAGCATTTCTCTATTACCTGGTTGATAGTATGAATGTGGTCAATTGTTGAGTAGCCTGTTCGAAATCCTGCTTGTTCCTTTGGTTGATTGAATTCTAATGTTTTCTTTACTCTATTAGCAATTACCTTTGTAAATAGCTTGTATACTACAGAGAGCAAGCTGATCAGCCTGTAATTCTTCAAGTCCTTGTCATCTCCTTTCTTATGTATTAAGATGATGTTAGCGTTCTTCCAAGACTCTGGTACCCTTCCCGTCAGGAGACACCTCGTAAACAGGGTGGCTAGTTTTTCTAACACAATCTGTCCTCCATCTTTCAGCAAATCTGATGTTACCTGATCCTCACCAGCAGCTTTGCCCCTTTGCATGCTCTCCAAAGCTTTTCTGACTTCTTCTATCATTACTGGTGGGGTGTAATCGGGGTTACTGCTAGTTTTTATAGTATTAAGGTCGTGGTTGTCTCGGCTACTGTACAGATCTCTGTAAAACTCCTCCGCTATTTTAACTATCCTATCCATATTGGTAGTTATTTTGCCTTCTTTGTCCCTTAGTGCATACATCCGACTTTTGCCTATCCCAAGTTTCCTCTTCAATGCTTGACACTTCCTCCGATTTTCAGAGCGTGTTCAATTCTCTCCATGTTATACCTTCTTACATCGCATACCTTACGTCTATTAATCAACTTCGAAAGCTCTGCCAGTTCTATTTTGTCTGTTGTACTTGACACTTTAATGATTTGACTCTTCTCAATTAGGTTCTTCGTTTCCTGGGAAAGCTTGCCAGTGTCCTGTCTAACTACCCGGCCTCCAACTTCCACTGCACACTCCGTAATGATACTCGTCAGATTATCATTCATTGTATCTACGCTAAGGTTGGTTTCCTCACTAAGAGCCGAATACCTGTTCTGCAGCGACACTGTGAATTCCTGTACTTTCCCTCTCAGTGCTAGCTGATTGATTGGCTTCTTGCGTATCAGTTTCTGTCGTTCCTTCTTCAAGTCTAGGCGAATTCGAGACCGTACCATTCTATGGTCACTGCATCGTACCTTGCCAATCACTTCCACATCCTTAACGATTCCAGGGTGTGCACTCATTATAAAGTCTATTTCGTTCTTATTTTCGCCATTAGGGCTCCTCTATGTCCACTTGCGGTTTTCTCGTTCTCGGTAGAAGGTATTCAAAATCCGTAAATTATTGCGTTCTGCGAATTCTACTAGTAGCTCTCCACAGGCGTTTCTAGTACCGATGCCATAATCTCCTACTGCCTGGTCTCCAGCCTGCTTCTTCCCTACCTTTGCATTAAAGTCGCCCATCACCATAGTATACTGTGTTTTTACCTTACTAATTGCCGATTCCACGTCTTCATAGAAGCTTTCAACTGAAGCGTCATCATGGCTGGATGTAGGGGCGTAAGCCTGTACTACCTTCAATTTGTATCTTTTATTCAGTTTAATTACGAAACCTGCCACCCTTTCATTAATGCTATAGTATTCCTCTATGTTGCCAGCTATGTTTCTGTGAATTAGGAACCCCACTACCAGTTCTCTTCTGTCTGCCAAGCCCCTGTAGCAAAAGACGTGCCCATTCTGTAGCACCGTATAGGCCTCATCTGTCCTCCTAACCTCACTGAGCCCTATTATATCCCATTTAACACCCTCTAGCTCCTAGAATAGTACAGCTAGACTTCCCTCACTAGATAAGGTTCTAGCGTTAAACGTTGCCAAGTCAGGTTCCAATGGCGGCCTGTCCGGATCCAGAGATTCTTAGCACCCTCTGCTGCGTTGCAGATCTGACCGCCGCCGTGGTCAGTTGCTTCGCAGCTGCTGGGGACTGAGGGCCGTGAGTTATTTGACGTAAGCATGTGGGAGGTAGTGGCCAGATACTGCACCAGGGTGGCCAATCCTTCTCTGGTGAGGGAGTGCGTTCTCGGCGGTGTTTGCCGGTGAGGCCACACCCCAGGCCTCCTAATGCAGTTCCATCAACACGCGGATTTTTTTTTTAATCCGGTTGGGAACTGCGCGGTACCGGGATTTGAACCACGGACCTCTTGCATGCGAGGCGGATGCTCTAACCACTACGCCATCGCTGCTCTCCCAGCGATGGCGCTAAAACAATACAGCGAATACAGCGATATTTGGTGCTAAAAACAATACTCGCACAATCATTCTAATACAGAACGTCTCTGCATCGGTCAGTATCAAATGAATGAATGAATGAATGAATGAATGAATGAATGCTAATAAGAATATTCAACAACAATGCCATCACCAGCCAAAACAAATAGCGATTTACTTCCATGACATAGATATACGTTGCCAACAGAACTCATGAGCAACTAACTCAGCTAACACGTACCTTTAGTGAAGCTTTAATGAAGGCAACGCTACTTCCCGTGTGCTCGTGTATCATGTCTCCTTCAATACCCCCCCGCGAATCACACGACCTTAAATTTCAGCAGAAACATTCGAAGTCACTGTCTAATACTCAGCCTAACAGGGCAAGCAAAACACGCCAGCAGACGCGAATCTAAATACTTTAACTGTCGTGCACAAATATATCGGGATGCCAGCCCACATCGTTGAAAGGGCGCTACGGGGGCCGCCATCACAGGCACCATCTCCATCACTGGCCACGGGCACGTTACGTCACTCTCACAACGGAACAGTAGCCTTCAATCATTCAGGTGAGTACGGGCCATCTCCACCGACTGGGCCTAGCCCTAACGTCATTAACCTCAGAAAAAACGAGAGATAGTGGAGGCGCGTCAGTTCGAGCCTACAAGCCAGCCACCTCCCTCTGCACCTTTCATTTATATTTTTTATTTGATGTTTTGTTGACTTCCTTCGGCTTTGTGGACTTCTCCATTACTGGGCGTCGCCGCGGTCCAAGAGTTGAACCACGCTGACGGCAGCACATAGGCGACGCGGACGCGCTGAAGAAGCAGCGTCACGTAAGATGAATATATTGCCCACATTAGGGTGACGTGGAAGAAGCATCCACTTATGTAGCAACAACTTAACATAGTCAAGCACCATTGAATGGTGCTTGACTACAACTGTTCTTAATCCTACGTGACGGCTGTGTGATAGAACTACGTATGTGCTGCTTATGAAATTTGTTAGCCAGCACTTCAACCCATGTGGAAAACATTAGAATTCAATCAACCAAAGGAACAAGCAGGATTTCGAACAGGCTACTCAAAAATTGACCACATTCATACTATCAATCAGGTAATAGAGAAATGCTCAGAGTATAACCAACCACTATACATAGCCTTCATAGATTACGAGAAGGCGTTTGATTCAGTAGAAATATCAGCCGTCATGCAGACACTGCAGAATCAGGGCGTAGATGAAATATATATAAACATTCTGGAAGAAATCCACAGGGGATCAACTGCTACCATAGTGCTTCATAAAGAAAGCAACAGAATCCCAATAAAGAAGGGTGTAAGGCAGGGGGACACAATCTCCCCAATGCTATTCACTGCGTGCTTACAGGACGTTTTCAGAAGCCTAGAATGGGAACAGTTAGAGATAAGAGTTAATGGAGAGTACCTCAGTAACCTGCGCTTCGCCGATGACATTGCATTGCTGAGTAACTCAGGGGACGAATTGCAACTCATGATTACGGAGTTAGACAATGAGAGCAGAAAGGTGGGTCTTAAAATTAATCTGCAGAAAACGAAAGTAATGTACAACAACTTCGGAAAGGAGCAGCGCTTCGAGATAGGTAATAGTGCACTTGAAGTTGTAAAAGACTATGTCTACTTAGGGCAGGTAATAACCGCAGAGTCGAACCACGAGATTGAAGTAACTAAAAGAATAAGAATGGGGTGGAGCACATTAAGCAACCACTCTCAAATTATGACAGGTAGATTGCCACTATCCCTCAAGAGAAAGTATATAACAGCTGTATCTTGCCAGTACTTAGCTACGGAGCAGAAACCTGGAGACTTACAAGAGGGTTCAGCTTAAATTGAGGACGACGCAGCGAGCAATGGAAAGAAAATTGGTTGGTGTAATCTTAAGAGACAAGAAGAGAGCAGAGTGGATTAGGCGACAAACGGGAGTTAAGGATATCATAATTGAAATAAGAAGAGGAAATGGACATGGGCCGGGCATGTAGCGCGTAGACAGGATAACCGCTGGTCATTAAAGGTAACTAACTAGGTTCTCAGAGAAGAGAAGCGGGTTAGGGAGAGACAGAAGGTTAGGTGGGCAGATGAGATTAAGAAGTTTGCGGGTATAAATTGGCAGCAGCAAGCACAGGACCGGGTTAACTGGCGGAACATGGGAGAGGCCTTTGTCCTCTAGTGGACGTAGTCAGGCTGATGATGATGATAACTTCAACGCAACATGTTTCACGAACATTACGGTTCACTTGGAAACCATCTACGAGACATAGCGCGGCCTCTGTGGTAGAATGCTTAATCGACACGCGGAATGGTTGATTCAATTGCTGCTGATTCAATACCATGGTATTGATTCCGTGCGGTCGTCTGGCCAACGCTGCCGATGTCAGCTTTTAGGGGCGAAGCTCCTTAGGGCTCAACTAGTTCGCTCTCAATCGCGCCACACAAAACGAAACCCGTAACTAAACACCTGCCACAACGAAAAACGCCAACTCATATCTAAACAACCAACTTCGTGTGTAATGAACTATGCAACAGCACTATACATAACCACTTGTGGCATCTGTCTGTCCATCCGACCACGAATCTATGTGTCAGTCTGCCTATCTGTCCAGCTGTTCACCCATATACCTCCTACCATTCGTGTATACATCCACCTGTCCATCAGTCCGTGCATACATCCGCCGGTCCATCCGTCCGTGCGTGGGCTCGTCCATACATCGGTCCTTTATACTAATCGGCGACTTCAACGTAGACATTATGGCCTTACGGCCTATAACTCCGCCATCTCGTTGTCATTCAGTTCGTGGAGATGCACTAATCTTTTTCTTCACACTCTTGCACTAGTATTACCGTTCCTTGGATTATATAAACTCTCAATCCCTTTCAGTGCATTGCGTTTAAGTGCAGTTATCTCAATTCGACTTGAAAGCTGTATCATAGGTGTACATATTTAATGTTTATAAAATTTGATAATGATCACTGCATCTCCAATAGACTCTTCGCGATGATTACGGTCTATTATAAACGCAGTTGAGAGGCCTGCCGTGGCTTTGTGGTAAAATATTTGGTCACCACGCAGAATGCTTACGTTCGATTGCTGCTGTGACCCCGACATGATTTCTTTACATTCGTCGGGTCTACACATAGCCGATGTCAGCTTCTTCTTAACTCTCCCGCTTTGAAATTACCCATGTACGTTTTTACCACTCTTGCATAGATATGAAGTGTCAATTATATGTGCACATACCCACATGCACTCCCGCAGGTATTCGCTTTTGTCTAGCGGAATGTGTTTGATGGCATACGCGACAGAATTGGGACAGTATTCATCTCATGACCAGGGAGTCATATTCGTCAAACCATCTTACCTTCTCATTCTACTTTTTGTTCACCCCAACGTAAAATGGTAATCACGAGAGCTCTAAAACGTAGGCGCCTGGCTAGATAGAAAGATCGATACGTATACAGACGCCAAACACGCATGCAGTACGCAAAGAAACACTTTGCATTTAATGAATCGTGTGATCTTCTGATCCTTGCAGTTGCTGATCCTGGCGCAGACTCACCACAAGTTTCCTTTTTGAACATGCTCTGGCAATGCCCCAGGTTACCTCAATGACCTTTCACCAGAGGGCTTCGCTGGGAAGAAACACTCAGGAGTTGAGAACACCACCCTCAATTAAAGGGTGTCCTGGAGCCGATAAGTATGCTGAATGCCACCTCGTTGCCACTCTGATTCAAGCGTCGGTAGCGGTAGCGGTGTGCGTGGACTCCCGGAGGCCTAAACACTTCAGGAGCTCTCAGTGAACGATTGATGAACTTCACTGACTAGTCTCTTCTGTGCAGCCTTCCCGAAGAATGCGCTGATTATAATGGGCGAGAAAATAAGCAAAGTATACTAGTCAGAAGAGCCACAAATCTTTATTCCATGTTAAGCCACGTATTTAAGGCTCTTGGCAAAAATAAATAAGAGAGCGTCACTGAACCTGAGCGTTTAACAAAGCTCAGTGTGGTAAATATTAGATGAGCAGTTGAGCATGTTCTGCAAGCACGTGGACTACGATCTATCTTCATTCATTTCGCAACAATGGCGGGAGTCGACGACGCGCCGGAGTTGATAATTGTAACCATCCCATAGCGTCGTCTCGCTCGTGCAATGCGTCTGTAAATGCTTCTTAAGCACAACGTGCAGAAAAGTCGCGTCTTCTACGTAAGCGCACTCATATACATAGGTATGTCAAAAATAATTCGGGGCTTCCCTGTAAACATTGTGGGTTTGTTTGCTACGCTGTGAAAGATTATCGTACATTCGAAGAAAACATTTTTGTGTGGAAATATGGCGTTTGTTAGGTTAGGTTAATTTTGTTTTTATGGCGCAAAAGCAGCTAAAGCTATGCTGCGCCAGACACAAGACTTTCAGGAATGGACACCGAAAAGATGAAATTTTAAAGCTTATTTAACAGATTACATTCTTTCAGAAAGTTTAGCAAGTCAGGCAGAAGTACTAGACGGTCATCTCCTAGGAACAAAGCGGGGTGCAAAAGTACGTGTTGTTGGTATAGGTTGCTGAAATGTTTTTGTCTCTTTGTTTCAATGGTAAGACATTTGATTAGGATGTGCATAAGTTTTAACACTTCCTGGCATTTTTCACACGTTGGTTGTTCTTCCTTTGCGAGGAAGAAGTTGTGTGTCAAGTGTGTGGGTCCAATGCGAAGTCCGCATAATACAACTTCAATAAATCTTGCTGGTGACGGCAGGTCTTCCATTCCCCGAGTGTGGGTTTCACCAGGTGGAGCTTGTTGTTCTTGCAGGTGTCCCATTGCTGTTGCCGTTTTGCTAGTTGAGCCAGGCGAATTGTTCTCTGGATATCTTTAGGGTAATTTCAACTTTTGTTGCTGTTTATGGGCTGTCTGGGAAGCATCCTTATCTTCTTTTTCGTTTCCGGGTATCCCAACCTGACTTGGTACTTAGTAGAAACGGATGAAGGCTGCCTGGCTGTTTAAGTATACCATGTTTAAAATGTCGCCCACTATTGGCTCACATTCAGATTTTATAAGTAGTGCTTTTAGTGTGCTTAGTGAGTCGGTGTATATAATTGCTTTCTTGTATTTTTCAGCGATGATTTTCCGAACTGCTTCATTCAAGGCATAAGCTTCAGCTGAAAAAAAATGGAAAAAAATACGAGCTACTTTCACAGAAATTGCGCTTTTCATCGTCGCAATCCCAATACCCACGTGGTT
>WOVY01006837.1:0-74476 GCA_013436015.1 Rhipicephalus annulatus | reverse complement strand
GCCCAGTGCGAACCAAGCGCAGTGATATCGCCTCCTGAGAGCGCTGCAGACACGAAGGGCGACACAGACACAGATGAAGACTCACCGCTGAAATCGGTTAGCGACCAGCTGTTTTCTCAATTATTCAAAATCAACGAGAAATGGATTTTGAAGAAAATAAAAAACAGTGAGGCCCCAAATAACCAACAAGTGAGTGAAGCAGAAAATAAGCTGCAGGAGAATCAACTAAGGACCATAGGCCTATGTGAATTCTTACTTAGTGATATTTAGCTGAAGCGCCGATATGCATTCGTGCAGATATTTCTGAAGTACCCGCCGTGGTGGTCAGCGGCAAAGGCACTCGGCTGCTGACCCGCCGGTTGCGAGATCGAATACCGGCGGTGGTGGTCGAATTTTCAATGTAGGCGGAAACGGTTCAGGCCCGTGTGTTTATATTTAGGCGCACGTTAAGGAACCCAAGGTGGTCGAAACTTCTGTAGCCCTCCACTAAACCGTCTCTCATCATCATTATAATGGTTTTGGGACGCTGAGCCCCAAGACGTGTTAATATAGTCTGTGACAGAGAATTCTCATAATGCGTTCGCTAAAATAAAAGCACCACCATAATTAAGGGAGCACCACAGTCAATAGTTTCGATCAAAGTTACGCACTGTACAAAGAATTCTTTCTTTTTTTGCGTTGGCTCTAACTCTAACTGCGATGATGCTCTAATGACATTACTGACTCAGCTAAGCAGTGGCGTACCACCAGTTTTCATTCAACTTCACAGGCAAACAGAGAAGAGAGTGGAAATCATTTGTACGGAAGAATAAACACAAAAATCACAGAATATTTATAGATGAATGATGATAAAAGGGGCGAAGCTTCAGAGGGTTTTATCGGTAAACCATGAATTTTCGTCCGTCGTGTCTCTCCGTCCATCTGTCTGCCTACCCACCCACGCACCCGTCCGTCCGTCTGTCTGTCTGTCACTCTGTCTGTCCGTCTGTCCATCCGTCTGTCAGTCTTTCTGTCCATCCGTCCGTCGTCTGTCCATTCATCCGTCCACCTGTCCATCTGCACCTGCTGCGTTAGTCATAGAACAAGGTGGTCACGTACGAAGAGAGACATTCTTGTACAAACACACAGCTTAAGAAGCTTAACTCCTTTAACAAAGAAAGAAACAGTACCTATGAATATTGAAATGTCTTCAGAAAAGTAATGTCATTATGGCTCGTGAAACGCGGTGTGTGTCGTACTACGTGCACAAATTCCGAGTATGATGCGGTGTTTGGGCTATGCGGCAATTTAGAGAGAGCAATGCATTCAGTAATTCATGCTTCACAAAATAGGCGTTAGCATTCACGAGGAAGGTTATCTAACAATGCTTCATGGCAAACCCAAATCTGCCGTCTGAACCTTTATTAAATTTCCTACAACTTCTAGTTTATTGATGGTGGGAAAACTCCGCCCTATTTGCAAATAGCAAAAAAACTATTTAGCAAGAGCACTAGTGTAGGTCGTGGGAGTGTCACAAAGTAGAAAGGTATACCAATAATTCTCGAACATTTATCCTAAACTACAACAATTCCTTCTATAAGGATGTGCCCGGCCATACTAAATCACAACGCTCATGCAACGAGTGTTTTTGCCGAGTACCGAGGCAAAAAACTTGCTGCCAGCACCTTCCCACGAGTGGATCTTGAGTAAAGCCTCGCAAAGTGGTAGGGGTATAAAATGTGAAAGTTGCGTATTTGGCATAATTGGGGCATGCCTAATTTTCGTTTTGTATATAATATTTTTATTTATTGAACAAAGGTGAAGCGTTGCTTTTCACGCCAAGCGAAAGCCTCGCAAAAAACGCCTTGACTGAATTCTGAATGTGCGATCCAGTGCCTAAACATGGGTGTAGCAGAGAACGGTTGTGCAGCCCGAGCACGCAGTCGTTTTTTTTTAGTAGCAGACGCTGCTTGCATCGGTATTGCGGGGCAAGGGGAGGTGAGCGACAGCTTTGCGGATGTCTTCCGAGGCTTACAAGAAACGCGAGTATGAGCGTCTCGGCCCCCGCCGACTCGGACGAGATCCTGGTGGTTACCTTGGCAGTCCAACACACCTTGTGCCTCCCCGCGGAAACGCATGACATATCGATTTGCAAGTGGTATTTTGCGCTTTCTTAACAGGTCGCGGCATTTCAAAAATTTCCCAATCAAATCTCCTACGCCCATCCAAGGTTGCTTCACACAATAGCAACATTATTTATACACCTGCTCGGGACTCGTGATCATGCCTCACTGTCGAGTAATGAACGCGCTCCTGCGGTTGTTCGAAAACTCAATGTGCGAGCGGCCCCACGCAGTGAGGTGGCCAACACACAGCCAGGTTCCCCACTTCTCACGTATCAAGAAGTTAACACAACATTACAAACGCCAACGACATCAATTCCAACTCCTACCCATGGAGGATTAAAGCATTTTTTTAATCCTCCTTGCTCCTACCAGATTTCTTCACACGAGAGGAGGCTGTCACACTTCGCCAACTGCATACTCGAACTTTCCAGAACCTTCACTTTTTGCATAATATATAGCGGACTCGTTATACTGATGCCTGTGCAGGCTGTGGCGTTATCGCCACAACTTTTCACGTTCCGTTAGAGTGCTTAACCGCCTCATTTCCTCCTCTTCCTCCAATTGTTTGGTTCGCCCGCACCCCAGATCAGTGGCAAGGCACACTTTGTGATGGTGCCACCAAGGTCTGCTTGACCCTCGTTCCCAGGGCCTAGACTTTAGAAGAGGTTACATGGGTTTCTGGAATCGAGACCTTCTTCGTTTTATTTCAATTTTCATTATAAAATATTTTCATCAAAGGTGCCAGGTGTGAGCACGCGGCACGAGATGAGAGACGCCAGCGTGCGCACTGTGAGCGTGGACGCTACCACCGCCGACGCCAAAGCGTGACATTGTGCGACTAATAAATGCTCCGCATTTTAAACTACGTGCGTCTGTAGTCAATGTATAATATACTGCCAAGTTAGCACGGCACTTGCTGTGGTGCTAATACTATTTATAGTGTCATTAACTTACTTTTTAGGGATGAAGCTCCTTTTGGTAGAGCCTTGTTCAGTAGGCGTCTGTGTTCACCTTGACAGTGTGTGTTGCAGCCTTCGCTGACAATGGCAATTACAACTAATCGTCATGACGATGAATAACAAGATAGTTGCTAACCAAATATTATCTTGCTTCCAACGAGTAAAAGGACATACTAAGTCTTATTTGCATCATGACGCCACAATGACGTTCGAGATCATAGAGAGCAAGCGCGTTCAAAGCCACACATTCTCTTTGTGCAATCACTGGCACAGCACATTGGACGTGCTCACTATATGCCATGACGATGACTGCAAATGACGATGAAGACAGTGATGATGCTCCCCATGTGAAACGCCTGGCCCTTGCCGTAGTTGACGTCTCTATATGCTCAGTGGTGCATTTAGTATGACTAAAAAAAGCAACAGCGACCTAAGGGGAACAAGGCCAGACCTCATCTTTGCCTGACTTCAGGTTAGATCTGATATAACAAAGAAGAAATAAAAAAACAAAATTCAGAACTTCCCACCACATACCAGTTATGACCAATAAACATTGTGCATAACTTCACATTGCTTAGCACTCGAAAACAAGCATGAGTGGTCAATGTCACCGCTGATTTGCAGTAAACTGAACAATCCCACAGGCACCACCTCACCCGCTCATTGTCATTCTCATCGTGGATATGCCATTTTTTACATAAAAGTGTTTCATGCCGAGGTCCCCAACGTCTTCACTAAGGTATTTCCGTCACAGATATGACCTAAACTCTACTAACAGAGTACTAAGAAAACACGAAAAAGAAAGACTTTGTTGTGAAATGTCGGAGCTGAGTCCTATCGATAGGCAGTGTGCAGCACTAACCACTCGGGACACAGCACGACGGAAGTTATGAAGAGTGTTATCGACAAGCTTTTTGTACACATTATAAACAGTTCGGCGGTCCTAACAGCTCCGCAACTTCATTGCTCCGCGGCAGGAAGTACATGATAACTCTCAGCCTCCTCAATGACTTGTTCAACGATGGGAGCATGCATATCAAGGCACGTACCTCCCACTTGTTGTATCAACTCTGACAACACCATGGTGTTCCACGTATAATACAGCATCAAATACTGTTTCTGGAGACCATTCAGTTTTGGGGTTTCACCTGCACGATGTAATTTAAGATTCCTGTTAACTCGTTAGAACACGTATTGGTCGCTTTTAGTTGGAACCAGAAGATGCAAACGCAGCAAATTTCGCTAGCATTTTCCTTTACACTCCCGAATTTGTTATGACCAGTAAGAAGAAAAATATAAAACACATAAAATGCGTTTTGCAGTAAAAATGAACAAAAACCCCCACTCCAGTATATATATATATATATATATAT
The DNA here is from genome assembly GCA_013436015.1 of Rhipicephalus annulatus. Taxonomy (NCBI): domain Eukaryota; kingdom Metazoa; phylum Arthropoda; class Arachnida; order Ixodida; family Ixodidae; genus Rhipicephalus; species Rhipicephalus annulatus. The sequence goes on along the minus strand of WOVY01006837.1, from coordinate 70,039 downwards.
ATATATATATATATATATATATATATATATATATATATATATAATATATATATATATATAGTCTAGTAGATCCTCCGTGAGCGGTCACAACGTGGTTTATTTCGACGTTTCGGCCTAGAGTCTCGCCTTATTCCTGATGAAGGCCAGACTCTAGGCCGAAACGTCGAAATAAACCACGTTGTGACCGCTCACGGAGGATCTACTAGACTATAGCAACGCTACGGCCACTCAACCACCATGCCTGCCTACATATATATATATATATATATATATATATATATATATATATATATATATATATATAGTGAACATTGTTTATGCGTTCCATCATCTCATCCGTACACAGTCATCTTCACCACTCCATTTGGGTTTGTGGGGCACCTATTGTGACAATAAAAAAGAATATTGAGGGTCTTGAACGTCGTTTTACAAGTAGTGGAGCTGCTAGACAATATTCTGAGCCATATTTATGTGTTCCTCTACTCCACTTCAACCTTCTACTTTGACTCCCAACCGTGAACTGAAAAACTAAATAGTACAGCTTTGGGAGGGAAAGCAACATCTTTTAACGGCGTCAACCTTCTCCGGAACGTCCATAAATTGTATTATTGATGTATGTTGAAGGTATACACCGACTGAGGCACTGATAGACATAGGCTTACCACTTTCTGTGATTCGTGCAAACTTTTATTCCCGCTTGAGAAAAGTTAAGACTGCCATATCATGCCCCCCTTCTTCATCGTTCAGATTCAGCTTTCAAGTGTTTGTAGAGTGAGCGCTTACATATACTGGTATCCTTCACCCCATTTGAGTGTCTTGTACTCCCTTCGTGCACTCACACACTCATTTTAGGATGGCACTTGCTTTTCTTCAGGCCTCAGCTTTCATATCATGTCGTCAGCGAGTAATTCATATGTCAGAGACTGATTGTTCATCTGATGTCGATCCATACAGCTGCCGTTTCGTTGCTGCCGTTGGATTGTTTCATTTCACCAGGAGACGAAGTAAATTCTCACGATCGCTTCTGAATGCTATCGTTACCGGTTCACTCCGAATCTGCAGGACTTACTATCGCACATGACCTTGTGCGCTTTCATCACGGCAAAGCATTCACCACCGACTTAAACCCAACTTATTCGCCAGTGATGCTGTCCCAGGGCAATGCTGTGAGCTGCTTCGCTGAGAGCAAGTCTTTTTCGCTGGTTCCCCTTCACGCAGAATTACCATCTTTGCCTGCTACGTTTGATATCAAGGTTGCGACTCGTGCTTAAAATGCTACCGTAAGTTACCACCTCACTGCCGAGCAAAAGAGAGACCTTTTAGACCTTCTCCAAACTCACATCATTTCGTTTGACGTTCATTCCAAGTTTTATTTTTTTTTGCCGCGCCTCCGTTTCCGTTGCAGAGCACAACATCTAGACCAATGGCAGCTTTATTGTGCGCCGCCACCCATACCGTGTCTCTTTGTCGGAACAGCATATAATTGAGAAAAGCTTCGACGACATGCTCAACCAGAACATTACTCGACCTTCATCGAACTCTTGGTAGTCTCTGGTGGTGTTGGTGGTCGTAAAAAGGATCCGCTTTTGTCGCTGAGTAACAGAGCCCTGAATAAGATCACGAAAAAAAATGCATATCTGTTGCCACGCATAGATGATGCCCTCGACTCCTAACAAGATGCAGAGTATTTCTCCAGTCTCGACCACTGATCTGGGTATTGGCAAATACCTTGGCGAAGCAGCCACAAAAAACAAAAAACCCGGGGCTTTCACAAGTTCAATGTCATGCTTTTTGACTTACGCAACGCTCTGGAAACATTCAAATGCATGATAGATACTGTATTACGTGGTCTCAATTCGGAAAACCTGCCTATGTTATCCAGACAACAGTCTTCATATATTCTACCGCTTTTCTTCAGTATCTAAAGCGTTTGAACAAGTTCTAACGTGAATTTCGAACGCTGACCTTCAGCTTAATACAAAAAGTGCCACTTCGCCAGCACAAGCATCAAACGTATTAGGGTCACCTTGTCAGCGAAGATAACGCTCGACTCGACCTTGAGAAGGTTTGCTGTGGTAATTCGTTTTCCTCGTCCAGGCAATCGAAAGCAATTCCTAAGTTTCTTGGGCCTCGATTTTTACTTCCGCCGCTTCATCAGTCACTTTGCTGCCATTGAGAGCAGTTACACAAGCTTTCGACTTCGGGAACGGCCTTCACTTGGACTGACGAGTTCGAGTGTGTTTTCCAAGCTCCTAAACGTGCTTCGACATCAGGACATGGTCCTTCCATCACTTCGACGAGAGTGCACCTACGTTTCTTCACACAGATGCTGTGTGCTGTCCTCCTCCAGCGCAACTACACTTAACCTGAGTAAATGCGTATGTCGACCCACACACTAACACCTGCGCAGCAGAACTACTCCATACCAGTACCGAACTAGTCTCGCTGTCGCTTGGGCCATCCCAGAAAGTTCGGCCATGTCTGTATAGCGCCACTTCACTGCACTTACATAACCATCATGCTCTAGTGCTGGTTGTTCTCGCTCAAAAAATTGTCTGGACACCTCCATCGTTGAATACTTCGTTATCAAGAGTACAAGTTGACGTTGTGTACAGGTCTGGAAAACAGCATCAGGATGCTGACACTCTCTCTCACTGCCCTCTGCCACTTTAATCTCCAACCATGCAACCTCAATGCCCCTCAGGTGATCAAGCGGCTTCAATCTCGTTATAACCCCTGGCAGTTGCTGGGTCGCTATCTTTCAACAGCAGCGCTCAGTTTGCCTTGTGCCATTGTGATGGCCGCCACTTGAATGGCTCGCCTTCTCCTCCTAATGCCAGAGAACGTCGTCAGCTACAGCAGTTCAAGCTAGAGGACAAATTCCTGCAGCGCTATACTGAAAATACGGATGGGCATCAGTGGGTGCCGGCACTTTACTGTTCGCTGCAAAAAACAAGTTCTCGAAGCATTCCACGACGATCCACCATCTAAAGATTCTTGTTTTCAGAAGACCTACAACAGCGTTAGGAGCCGTCTCTTCTGACCTGGTATTTCTACCTGTTTGGCTAACTATGTCACTTCTTGCGCACTTTGTCAACGCCGGAAACGACCGACTTCAGCTCCTGCTGGCCTAATATAGTCGCTTTCATGTGCCAAAACAACTTTTATCATTGTCGGAATAGAGCTCATCGGAGCACTTCTCGTAACGCCAGCAGGCCACCGCTGGATCGACACAGCCATCGACCAGCTCATACGACACACAGAGGCTGCTTCTGTACACAAAAGCTCCGTCTTCTTTTAGAAGCCACCGTGTTGCGTCATGGAAAACCTTGCGTGTTGTTTAGTGATTGAGGCAAGGCCTTCCTTGCCCCAATTCTCGAAAAAATAAAAAATATGTGGCACACTTCATAAGACGAAACCAGCGTACCACCCGCCAACAAATGGCCTGGCTGAGCGATTTCATCAGGCTCTAATCGACATGATATTGATATACATCCGACCAAATGACAATAACTGTGAAAAATGTCTTGCCGATCTTAACTGTTTGCACGCGATACCACTGTTCATCAACCACGCTTTCTTCCTCCCCTTTGGTATGCGCCGACGATCACCACCGACACCTCTTTATTACATGTAACCACGAGAACCTTAACAACTACACCAGAACATTTCATCTTCAGGCTCGCTCACACACGACAACGCTGCGCGGCTCAACGCGCACGCCAGACAACAAGACCGCAAGCAATGCTATGACAGCTTTCGTCGAGACGTCACCTTCCGTACTGGAGATGAAGTACTCCTTTGGACGTCTGTTTCTGTCACGCTTTTCTGGACGTTTCACTGTTTGTGAACAAACATTTCCTGTCAAGTACCTTGTCACTCCCGTAGAGGATTCCTTGGACTGTCGTTGCCGTGTCCTCCGAGATATTCCACGTTTCACATCTGCAAACCCTCTTGTTCGCCATACCTTTCCCGCCTAAGTCTCGACTGGGTCGGCCGCTCGAGTGAGCGGAGAAAATAAGTGTGAGCTATAATATGCGTTCCCTCAAGTGAGCGGGGAAAATAAGTGTGAGCTATAATTATGCGTTCTATCATCTCATCTGTACGTACTAATCATCACCACTCTGTTTGCGTTGTAGGTCACATACTCGAGACATTAATAAAGAGTCTCGAGGACCTTTTACACCATCTTACAATTATTACGGCATACAGGCCTTCTCAATGGCTCAAGGTCACTCTTGCCCCGACGCCACCAAGGGAGTGCCCGTGCTATGGTTGCGCTTACATGCCATTCACGCTTCCCAACACGGCAACGCCTAGCTCTGTAGTCAATCAGTGCCTCAGCCACTGGCAACAAGTGTGTATTGCCTTAAAAAACTCCGAGCTTTCCCGGATTATCACGCGGCTGCGCATCATGGTAATGCCTTGACAGCGTTGATATTTGCCCTGTTTCTTGCGTCCTTTGCTAGAACTACATGTTATAGGTGCCACTGTCACTGCAGCCCGCCTCGTAACAACATGAAAAAACCCACCCGAGAGCCGCAGAGAGTTGCGGTACAGCTTCGCTGGCACTCATATCAACTTGGCCGTGTGACATCATCGTGTCCCGAAGCTTCACCTGCCGTATTCCTACCACCAGCTCCCTTCATGACTGTCTGATTTCCGTGGCTTGAAGATGGCGATGAGAAATGGCTGGCGACTGTAAACGCTGTTGGAGATGACGAAGCCTGGATGGACAGAAAGAAGCCATGTATGGATAAATACCGTATTCGAAATACTGCCAGTGGCGTGGCATAGATATGAAAGCTTGTGGTAGCAGACGTCCTACAGACTGGGAGTGCCAAGCTCATTGCTGTTTCTGAACGGAGTAATTATCAATTGTCCACGACCACCTAGTTCTACATGAGTGCTATGGAGTAATGAAGCTTAGGAGGAGGCGCACCTTGAGAATACAACTGTACGTTGCCGCTTACCTGGCAGCCAGATTAAGAACCTGCCCTGCCAACCCATCACAAAGATAAGGCTCCACCACTTCAAATCTTAACTCTGTGTTTGCAACTAACACTATACCATCTCTCATGCACGCTGAGATTATATCGCATTTGCAGCCAATGAAGAAGCGGTCACAAGCCTTGCCATCACATGGCCGAGTCTGTACGACCTCTTTCTATCAGACATAGAGAAGGGGTCCCAACTTCCCAATCAGCCACTCTGAAAGCCTTACCTATTCAGAAATATAAAGAAAGAGGCCTTTGTCAAGTGAAAGCCTAGCCAATTCGCTTGAAAAGAAGTCATTGGCCGAATATACAGAAGTATACCTAATCCGTAGAGCTTACTGCTGGAAGAAACTAAAGTAACAGATCATCGTTTTCCGGACGTCTGCCTGTTTTGTCATACAGGCACCCAAGTATGGCTGACCCTTCCAATATATCCCAACAAGAGAAATTTGATATCCAGAAGCCCCACGTACCCAGTAGCATGGGAGCCCACACATGACAGGGAGCACTTAACTCGGACTACCAGTGTGTCATATGAGGGCTGCATTTAACCAAATGCAGTTCTTTTTTCGCATGAAACCAATCACTGATAAGCCGGGCATGAACAAATCGGAGTAGCAAGCAGTAAACGGTCTTTAGAAATCAAGGCGCAGATTGCATCTACGTCCGACAATGTTCGGCATCCATCGTTCAGTAAATAAAATATGCGCGCCGCAACATTGTCGACACTCGAGGTTTTGCGCTGTCAAACAAGTTCCGACCGATCACCGACTGTTCGTCGGTGACACTCCAAGGTAGACCAAATGGCATCTTGTTCCTATGAATTCTACGACAAAGATGGTGCCGGTCACCGCAACCTGATCTGGCAAGTTTCCAGGTGAAGGCAGCGTGGCAGGATCCGGCCACTCTGGAATAGCCCATCCCACTCAGTGGAGACATCGTCGGTGTCGGCCGCCCACCACGCTCGCAGTCGAGGCCCGTGTAATGAGGAAGAGCACCACAAGAGCTTCCCAATTAACAGGGTTAGTGAAATTACGAAAGCTTTGAAGGGAGATAATAGCACGGGCCGACCAACAATGGGTAATGTGCTCTCTATCTTCTACAAAGTATATATATATATATATATATATATATATATATATATATATATATATATATATATATATATATAAGAATGAGGCCTTTTAGACTGGCACTCTTTTATAAAACAGGAGAGCGGTCACGACACGTCAAGTGGTAATGGCGGAACCAGTCAGAGTACCCAGCTAACCAAGCGTCGTCTTCTTCACCGACTGAGTCATACCCCCTGCCTTTCTGAGTAGCACTCATCTTCTTCACTACATTTTCCTCCCCTCCGGAAAAGAGCCATCCTGGCGACTCATGGGCAGAAGACAATAGAGGGATCATAATACGGTTTTAGGCGGTCTATGTGAACGGTCTCACGTCCACGGCGTCGTTGATCATGGGGCTGCTCTAGCGGCTCGACGATGTAATTGACGGGTTAAGTTTGCTTAACCACACGGTAAGGGCCATCACACTTGTACGTCAGTTTCGTTGAGAGACCAGGGCTGGTTGAAGGGATGCGAAGCCAGACAAGGTCATCTGATGCATAAGAAGCCGGAGGCGTCGGGCTATCGCGGTGGTGTTTCTGTCGTTGCTGTTCAGCCCTTGTGAAGGAGCGGGCAAGCTGACGACACTCTTCCGCGTATTTAGCAGCTTGTGACATCGTCGTTGACTCAGCAACATCCGGGTGGCAAGGAAGAATGGTGTCTAGCGTGCAAGAGGGCTCGCGACCATAAAGGAGGAAGTATGGAGAGAAACCAGTGGTTGTCTGGACAGCAGTATTATGCGCGTATGTTACAAAAGGGAGAAGACTGTCCCAGTTGGTGTGATTGGTTGCGACGTACATTGACAGCATATCTCCTAATGTACGGTTGAATCGTTCTGTAATGCCATTAGTTTGAGGGTGATACGCGGTGGTGGTGCGATGAATGACTTGGCATTTCTTGAGAAGCGATTCGACGGCGTCCGACAAAAATACACGCCCTCGGTCACTCAGAAGTTCACGTGGTGCACCGTGACGTAAAATAATCTGATGCAGTATGAAACGACCGACGTCACTGGCTGATGCAGAAGAGAGTGGTGAAGTTTCTGCATAGCGCGTAAGATGATCGATAGCGACGATTACCCAGCGATTTCCAGCCGGTGTAATCGGAAGAGGTCCATACAGGTCGATACCAACACGGTCAAATGGTCGGGCACGACCGTTTGACCGTGTTGGTAAGGGTTGTAGTGGAGCTGGAGAACTTGGAGTAGGATTCTTCCGGCGTTGGCAAGCGAGACAGGAACGTACGTAGCGACAAACAAAGCGATACATTCCACGCCAGTAGTAGCGGTGGGACAGGCGGGTGTAGGTTTTTAACACTCCAGCATGTGCGCATTGTGGGTCGGCGTGAAAGGAGGCGCATATGTCTGAGCGGAGACGACTGGGAATGACTAGGAGCCATTGGCGTCCTTCGGAGAGATAATTTCGTCTGTATAACAAACCATCTCTGATAACAAAGTGCTGTATTTGACGGCGCATACCTCTAGGGATATTTTGCGAGGGAGCTCGCCTCAACAAGTTGATAAGTGAAGCGATCCAAGGATCTTTTCGTTGCTCCTGTAGCATGTCGCTGACACTAAGTGCAGATACGTCGGGGGCAGGCGAAGACGGCGACTTGTCACTACATCGTAGAGGTGATCGGGACAAAGCGTCTGCGTAGGAATGTTTTCAACCAGATCGGTAAACGACGTGAATGTCGTACTCTTGTAGCCGAAGCGCCCAACGGGCGAGCCAGCTGGTGGGACCTTTTAACGAGGAGAGCCAACATAATGCGTGATGATCTGTAACCACGCTGAATGGGCGCCCGTAAAGATAGGGTCTAAATTTGCTTATGGCCCATATGATGGCTAGACAGTCTTTTTCGGTGACTGAATAATTGGCTTCTGCTTTTGTGAGTGCACGGCTGGCGTAAGAGACGACGTACTCATCAAATCCAGGTTTACGCTGGGGGAGCACAGCACCGAGGCCAACTCCGCTAGCATCCGTGTGTATTTCCGTCGTGCAAGAGGATCAAAATGTCGCAGTATAGGAGGTGACGTAAGAAGGTGGCGGAGTGTGGCAAATGCATCATCACAAGCTGACGACCAACTAGAAAGGTCATTGTTGCCGCCAAGAAGGTCAGTCAAGGGCGATATGATGGAGGCGAAGTTGCGAATAAAACGACGAAAATATGAACATAAACCGAGGAAGCTGCGAAGTTCTTTTAAGGTCTTCGGTTTAGGTAATTCGGCAACGGCACGGAGTTTCGTCGGATCCGGAAGAATGCCATCTCTAGATACAACATGGCCCCAAAATTAGGAGTTTTCGAGCGCCGAAGCAGCACTTCTTCAAATTGAGCTGTAGACCAGCGGAGGTGAGGCAAGTAAGCACTGTCTCGAGCCGCTGAAGATGCGTTGAAAAGTCGCTTGAAAATATCACGACATCGTCTAAATAACACAGACATGTCGGCCATTTCAGGCCAAGAAGGATGTTGTCGATCATGCGCTCGAAAGTGGCAGGCGCATTGCAGAGCCCGAGTGGCATGACGTTAAATTCGTATAAGCCATCAGGGGTAACAAAAGCCGTCTTGAGGCGATCAGCCTCAGCCATGGGAACCTGCCAATAACCTGAACGCAGATCTAGTGACGAGAAGAACTCCGCGCCTTGTAAGCAGTCAAGGGCATCGTCTATGCGGGGTAGCGGGTAAACATCTTTGCATGTGATCTTATTCAACCAGCGGTAGTCGACGCAGAATCTTATTGAGCCATCCTTTTTCTTGACTAGAACAACTGGGGATGCCCACGGGCTGTTAGAGGGCTCAATAACACCTCGCTTCAACATGTCGTCAACTTGTTCCGCGATTATGCGACGCTCAGAGGCCGATACCCGATACGGACGCTGACGTAAAGGAGCGTGAAGGCCAGTGTCGATTTCGTGAGATACTGTGGAAGCACGGCCCAAAGTCAGTTGCTGGTGGTCGAAGCTGGCACGGAAGCGCTCGAGGAGGGCGATGATGTCAGTGCGCTGTTGGGCCGTAAGGTTGGTGTCGATGCAGTGCGAAATTGCTTCGGTGAATGATGGGGAAGAGGATGACGCACAGCAATCAACAGCGTCAATAGGTAGCGTAGTCGAGTGGTCAGGAACTACACGTGCACTCGAGGGATCAATGTCATCGGCAAAGCCCAAACACTTTCCGTACAGTAACTTGGAAGGCGAGGGAAACGAATTGAATACATAAATTGCACTTGATGCCTCATGAACATTCAGAACGGCGAAAGGAATCAGGAAGCACTTGCGGCGAACAGCGGTTTCAAAAGGCGTAAAAAGAACAGTTGAACCACTAGAGATGTCACAGGAAAGCGGAACTAGGGCGGATGAGAACGGGGGTATCGAAGTGTCAGCGGCAACGAAAAATTTTGCAGGTGGAAGGGACGAGTCGAGTGAAGTAGCCTCGCATAACGGCGCGAATTCCACTTCGACGCGAGCACAGTCGATGACGGCATGATGAGTGCAGAGAAAGTCCCAGCCTAATATAATGTCATGGGAACACTGCGGGAGCACTTCAAACTCGACGACATAAATATCGTCAGCAATAGCGACACGTGCTGTGCATGCAGCAAAAGGGCGAATTCGTTGCTGGCTCGCAGTGCTCAAAACGAAGTCGTGAAGAGGCATTGTGACTTTTTTAGTCGACGGCAAAGTTTTTCAGTCATTACAGACACTGCGGCGCCAGTATCGACCAATGCAAAAACAGGTATACCTTCAACGGAGAGAGCAACGACGTTGGACGGCAAAAAACAAGGTCTTGTGGAGTTCGAAAGATCCGCCGTTCTTGCCCCCGGAACTGCGGCTCCTAGTTTTCCTCAGGGAAAGGAGCCGAAAGGAGCCGAAAGGAGCCGAGACAGACAGGAGCTGCAGTAGTTGGAGCCGAGGCGGCCGCCTGCTGATCATCGTTCGTGGACATCGTAGCAACTGGAGGCAACGTATGGTTTCGCAATTCCAGGATTAGGCGTTACCCAGCACCTCCACCAATTATAATGCGGCGTTTTAGAGTGGCACTTTTTTATAAAACAGGAGAGCGGTCATGACACGTCGAGTGGTAATGGCGGAACCAGTCTGAGTACCCAGCCAACCAAACGTCGTCTTCTTCACCGACTGAGTCATACCCCCTGCCTTTCTGAGTAGCACTCATCTTCTTCACTACAATATATATATATATATATATATATATATATATATATATATATTGTAATGAATATGAATAACGAACGCTCTGCTGGTACTGAAGAAGACGATCATGATCAGTGGCTGTGGTAGTAGCTCGCGCATGCCGCTCGCCGGTAGCCAGACCTGCCTCATGAAGCACCTTTCGCCAAGCTGTGTCTGAACTTTTCTTGACGTACAACACCTCTAATTGAAGTGGTAGAGGAGATGGGGTTCTTATCAATCTGGAATTTCGCAATCGGACGCTACCCTCACCATTCATCATGACTGCTCCTGGCCCTTCTCAAGCTGCCCCACCAACGCCAGTTTTTTGTACTTGCGTGCCTCGGCAACGCGACCCACCAATTTTTCACGGCAACGACGAACAAGACTTCGAGGAGTGTCGCGTCGAGTACAAAATCGTAAGCGCTTCCAACAAATGGAGTTCCTGCGACCAGCTCTCGAACGTGCGCTTTTACCTCGCCGATGTGGCCAGCCTCTGGGTCATGAACACGAAGGCGAAATCACCATCTGGTCCGCTTGAAGATCACCATCGCCGCGGTCTTCGGTTATCCCGCCGTGCTCTGGATTGACGCGGAACAGCGTCTGCATAGTCGAACCCAGCGCAGGGACGAGACCTTTACAAGTTATATCGAAGATGTTTTGTCTCGTTGCAAGCCCGTTGATGCATCTCTAACCGAACACGACAAAATCAAGCACATCATTAAAGGAGTTGACGACGATACCTACCAAATGCTCATCGCTAGAAACCCACAAACTGTCACCGACGTTGTCCAGCTCCGACAGGTGTACGACGAGTTGCGTAAGCAGCGTGTCTCGACGCGCAGGACCACTGAAGATACAGCTGAAGTTTTCACCCTTGTGCACGACGTCGCTGCTGATCACACCGCCTTACTGCCCCACATCAGACAATTCAATCGTGAAAAACTTTCGTGTCAACTTTCTCTTGTGGTCTAAGCATCCGAGCCAGTGACCTCGTTAGACCCACGTCTACGCCAGGTCATTGAAACACAGGTCACGCAGGCACTGCCTTCACCGCCACCTGTCCCTACGCCGCTGACCTAGGCTGCCGTCGTTGCTAGACCCCAATCTCTACCTGTCTCTGGCGCATACCGGGGCACCGGGCCCTCCTACCCTACGACGCTGCCTACACACACGGCACCCCATCCTACTTCGCCCCCTGCACCTTCTGTCGTTAACCCATGGCGCACCTTCGATAATCGACCCATCTGTTTTGCTTGCAGTTTCGTGGGACATTTAACACACTACTGTCGCCGTCGCAGCTTACAGCCTCCAGATCATGGGAATTCCGCAAATTACCAGGCTGCCCAGAATCTCCAGCGACCATCTTCCCCTATCACTGACTCATTGTTCCCATGGCGCCCTGTTGACTCTCACCGGTCATTACCGCCTCGTCGCCGATCAGTCTCCCAGATGCATCGGCGCACAAGCCCCGCTCTAGAGGAAAGCTCCTCTTTGTCCGCCCAAGGAAATCGATGTGCTAGTAGAAGGTGTTGCTGTACGTGCACTTGTCGACACAGGCACCGTCGTTTCTGTAATTAGTGAAAAACTGTGTCGCAATTTGAGAAAAGTTACAACGCCACTTACGAATCTTGCTCTGCGTACAGCCACCTCCCATTTCATCGCGCCGACTGCTCAGTGCATAGCACGTGTTCTTACTCAAGATGTTTGATACGCCGTCAATGTTTTTGTTCTTCCACGTCCATCTTACGACGACATAATAGGTTGGGATTTCCTTTCTACCCATTAGGTTCTAGTTGACTGCGCTCGTGCTGAACTAACGTTGACGAATCCGTGCCTTGATATCTACCACCACAGTCCCTTGAAAGTGTTCGCCGCAGCTGATGTCCGCATCGCGGCTTTGTCCGCCGTCCTAGTGTCTGCGTTTTCTCTTGCTGCCACTATCTCGACGCTCCTGTTCCAATCAGCTATAGCTAGTTCGCACCACCGAACCATCGTCCTTCCGTTTGCCGCCATCAAATTTTTCAATAGTTCGGTGGTACTTTATGCGTGCAACGGCTCTGCTTGTCCATATATCCTGCAACGCGTCGAGTGTCTGGGCAGCCTCAACACCTTAGAGTGTATTTTCCAAGACCCGATGTTTCCAGACAAGCAATTTCTACCAGCTTGTGCCATTACGCCCGCAACTGACGCAAGTTCATTGATTGCAACCTCACGCCTGGGCAGCAGGAACAGCTGATGAAGCTCCTTCAGCGTTTTCGAGCCTCGTTTTACCACAATCAGCCTTCCTTGGGTCGAGCGTCTTCTGTTGTTCACCGTATAGATACCGGTCAAGAGACACTATTACGACAGCGTCCATATCGTGTGCCTACTGCCTAGTGCCGTGTAATCACTGAACAGGTCGACGATATGCTGAGACGTGGCATAATCGAACCCTCAAGCAGCCCCTGGGTTCCTCCAGTTATGCTGGTCAAGAAGAAGGACGGATCCGTCAGAATCTGTGAGGACTACCGACGTCTCAGCCGAATCACGCGCAAGGATGTCTATCCGCTGCTACGCATTGACGATGACTTGGACTGCCTACAGGGAGCCGAATTTTCTCTTCTTTAGATCTGCGCTCTGGATACTGGCAGGTACCTATGGCAGAGGCAGATCGCGAAAAAACAGCTTTCATTGCGCCCGACGGCCTTTACAAATTCACAGTCATGCCCTTCGGCCTCTGCAACGCGCCAGCTACTTTCGAGCGAATGATGGACTCTATCCTTCGAGGCCTCAAATAGAATGTTTGCCTTTGTTATTCAGATGGCACTGTCGTCTTTTCAACTGATTTCGCAACCCATTTAACCCACCTCAAGAAAGTCCTCGCTTGTATCTCTGCCGCGGCGCTGCAACTGAATCGGAAGAAGTGTCGTTTCGCTGCTCAAAAGCTTACGATCCTTGGCCACGTGGTTTCGAAAGGTTTCATTTTTCCTGACCCTGTTAAACTCACAACGGTTTCAGCATTTCCCAAACCAACCACCATTAAACAACTGCGAAGCTTCATGGGTCTTTCCTTCTGCTTCCGCCGCTTTGTTCGCAATTTCGCGACAATCATCGCTCCTTTGACCAAGCCCCTCGCCGGCTCTAGAGACCTTTCGGCCTTGTCTGCCACCTGTGACGATTCTTTCAATGAACTGCGCCACCTCTTCACGTCGCAGCCTTTCTTTCGACACTACGACCCATCGGCACCCACAGAGATCCAGACCGACGCTAGTGGTGTCGAGCAGGGTGCTATTCTTGCGCTGCAATAAGACGGCTTCCAAGAGTACGTGGTTGCCAACGCAAGCCGAACTCTTAGCAAGGCAGAAATCAACTATTCCGTCACTGAAAAAGAATACCTCGCTATTTTCGGGCGATAGAGAAATTTCGACCTTACGTGTACGGGCGCCCTTTTGACGTTGTGACGGACCACCACGCCCTCTGCTGGTCGACGTCACTGAAGGATCGAAGTGGTCTCCTCGGCCGATGGGCGTTACGCCTTTAAGAATATGATATTGCTGCGGCAGGTTGGGCACGTTCACGTAGCCTGGCAACTCTTCCCGACCAAGCACACCTCTCGTTACTCCACCACATAAATTCGATATGGGACGGCGCTCCACTTCCAATGGAATGGACTAGATCGGTCATGACATTCATACCCGAATTGGCAAAGTACGTTAGTATCGAGACACTGAGACCCATCTCACTTACATCTTGCGCAGACAAACTCACAGAAACCATGGTTTGCGAACGCCTTTCCGCCTACCTGGAGGCCGGGAGGACCTTTGGCGACACAATGTTTGGCTTTCGACCGCATCTGTCGGCGCAGGACGTCCTGCTCCAACTTCAAGACGATACCATAGAGCCGACTACAATGCACCATAACGATAAAGCCGTGCTCGCTCTCGATCTCCGCTGGGCGTTCGACAACGTTAAACACAGCGCTATACTCACTAACCTGTCTACCACAAACTGCGGACAGAAGACTTTCAACTACATTCACGCCTTTCTATCACATCGCACAGCCTTCATTCACCTCAATTCTACTGAACACGGCCCCGAACTTATTGGACACGCTGTGTACACCTCAAGGGGCAGTCCTTTTCCTCTGACTTTTAACCTGGCGATGATCAACCTCTCCTCTCTTTTAAGAGAGGTCGAGAGAATACAAGACGCACTATATGCGGACGATATCACAATCTGGACCAACACCGGCTCCTCAGCGCGAATCGAAGAACGCCTGCAAAAGGCTGCCCTTCTTGTGGACACCTACGCTGGTTCATGCGGCCTGGAGTGCTCTCCAGCTAAATCGGCTCTTCTTTCAGTCTCTCCGCTACCGCCGCCTCAAATTTCTCTTCCGTCCGGGCCCGTGCCGTCAGTTCAAAATATTCAGACTCTTGGGCTTCACCTCACATCGTCCTAGGATCCCAAGGGCACAATAGCAGGCCTCAGACGCACCAGCGAACAGGTGAGCCACATGATACGGCGGGTATCTACCAAGTGCGGCTGCCTCCGCGGGTCTCAGTCCCTCCGATTGGCCCCCGCGTTTGTGATCAGCCGCGTCCTCTACGCCTCACCTTACCTTCGCCTGCGTCGTCGACACGAGCACCAGCTGGACGTCCTTCTTCGTTCAGTATATAAACGTGCTCTGGGCCTACCTCTTGCAACCTCCAACAGCCAATCCGCGGCTCTGGGAGTACACAACACATTTGCAGAGATGCGCGAAGCTCATCGTGTTAACCAAATCAATCGACTGTCGCGACACCTTCAGGCGCCGTCTTCTGCACAGACTTGGCCTTCACCCGATATCTGACCAAGACCCTCTGCAGCCGGTACCAGAGCTCTGGCGTCAAAAGCTATGGGTGGAACCTCTGCCCCGTAATATGAAGCCCGCCCTCCTTTCTGGCCGTAGACTAGCACGCACCGCGGCCCTTCTCTTGTGACACTCCGATCGTCCTGGTGTTTTCTACGTGGACGTATCGGGTCCCTCCCCTTCGGGTCTCTTCACGGCGGCCGTGATTACAGAGTGCCAAGACGTCGGTGGCCTCTCCTTTCGAGCAGACACAGTAACGCACACTGAAGAGGTGGCCATAACTTTGGCCTCCTCTCACCCTGCCTCACGCACCATCTTAACGGCCTCGCGCTCCGCCTGTTCTCAGTACCTTCGCGGTTCCATTGCCCCGCTGACGGCTCACCTACTTCAGGCAGCCTCTTGGCGCTTTAAACCTCATACCATTCGTATAGCCTGGACCCCAGCCCACTTTGGCCTGCCCGGCAACGAGGCGCGAAATGCTGCTGCCCTCACTTCTTTCTGGGCTGTTGCTCCTCCATGTCCCGAGACGGAATCTGGCAACACCAACCTGAGGCGCTTTCGCAAAATGTTGGCTGATTACCGGGCTTCACACCGCCTCTACTTGGATCCCGCACGCGGTCTGGACAAAGCGGACGAACGACTGCTACGCCGCCTGCATACAAACACCTTTATCAGTCCGGCGGTCTCCAGGCACTTTTTGCCGGAAATCAATGGCACCTGCTCGACCTTTCATGTCCTCGCCGACACATGTCATGTCGCAGCATCGTGTCCAGTTAATCCCGTTCCTTTCTCATCCCCTTTCCCTATCCCCACTAGAGAGACTTGGGAGGAGGACCTGATCGGCTGCTCCACCTTGGCTGCTCAACGCTCCTTGGTGGAGTGCGCACGGGCATCTTCCAGCTCCACTGGCGTCCCGGAATACGGTCTGGCCACTCTAGCACGCCGATGCGCCACGTCGGCACTCTCTAGTAACGTTTTCCTGAAATAAATGTTTTTACCACCACCACCACAAAATGCTATATGTTGTATATAAATGGCGCTCCGTTAGCGATCGTTAGTGATATCAGTGACGGAATCTTGCCAGCGGAGCCGAGTGGGGTCATGACCAAGTTTAGCCTTGGCACAAGCTTTTGTGTTAATAAATAAGAGCTTACTGAAATGCTGCATACAACAGAAACCATCCTGGCAACCTTCCGATTAGGTCAATGTCACGTGCCCGAGCACGACGAACGTTTCTCGCGGTGCCTCAGAAAGGCGTGTGACATTGTTGACGCTTACAAAGCAGCTCGCAGGTTCTCCTGGTGCAACCTCAGCGAACGTTGGCTCGGCGGAATTATTCCTCCTGTGGAGTGCGCATCCTCACAATGCGCAATTCAGGTAAATAAGCAAGGGAACATGCTTATTGAGTACCTCTCGAATTATGGCTTCTTGCGGGCTAGATGTACGGCTTCTGTGTGGTTTACCTGCCATCAGCGTTTTTGTCCGTCGGCGATTACATCAAAAGTTGTCAGTGAGTAGATGGAAAACCTTATTTCGACCAAAGTAGCAGCAAAGGAGCTGCTCTGACAGGCCACGCTGGCATACTGCCGTCTACACCTACAATCAACTTCTAGCGGTAGTTGACTTGTATGCGGCACAAGCTGTAGTAACTCACGTCCCTGCATTGTTGTTGACATATTCAGCATTGCGCCAGCCGGCATGCTTCTTAAGCTCTTTGTAGGAAGTCGGCAAAGTGCGATGGCTCACATTTGTTCTTGTCGACTGTAAGCATAGCGTCGAGTGTTCTACTTACCAAGCGCTTATAGATCAGCTTTAATGAAGTAATGTGGGTGGTCTCCTCTACTGACTTATTTTAAGTGAACGTTACATATAGTACGATTCCGTCCACGTCGAATGCTCAATGTCTACGTACATCTACATGTCAGTAATGGTGTGGTTTAGGCGTTCCGTCAACCTGTTCATTCGGATACGATACGCCGTCCTTTTTCTAGGAACGGTATTAGTCCTAACAATCAAGTCTGAATGAACCCCTGCGTGAAGGCTGTTCCATAATTGGTGATTGCTACGGTTGGGGTGACATGTCAGATAACTATGTTGTGAACTAAGAACTTGGCAATTTCCGTCACTGTTTTTCGTTCACGACAGCCATTTTCTGCATACCGTGATAAACAGTCGGCTGCGACAAAAATCTACCTCTTTTCTGAAGATGGAATTGGCTCGAGAAGTTCTAATCTAGTTTGCTACGACAGAGTCTGAGGTGGGTCTAAGGGCGGGAGCAGCCTGGCCATTTTCAGAGGTGGTGTTTTGCGTGTTTTAAATTCGCGGCATGTCTTCACATAACGCTGCACCGAAGTTAACAGGCTGGTTCAGTAATATTTCAGATAAATTTTGGCAAATGTCCGTCTTCCGCCCATGTGAATCGAGCACGGTACATTATTGCAAGCTTGTAACATTTCATGTGTCATTACTAGCGGCACGACGAGTAAGAACTGTTCTTTGTTGTGTCCGAAGTTTCTTTTCTACAGTACATTACCATGGCAGCAGAATGAGCCTAATGCTCTTTTAAATACACCTGTAACTTGGGAGTCATGCCCTCCGAGGTACTTTATCAATGGGAGCAGTTCTGTGTCGGCTCATTGGTGCTCAACGATATCCCACTCTCCGATTACATAACGGAATGAGGAGTCGTCCTCTTCTGGAAAAGTAGGGTCCAGTGGTGATAAGCAACCAGCCTCACTGCGTTTTTTTCCAGCCCTAAATACAACTGTATTATCATAATATCGAATTCTGAGGCTCCATCTCGTGAGTCGTTCCGACAGGTCGTTAAGCTTGCCAGCCACCTAAGTGAATGATAGTCGCTAAGGCACGGAACGGCCTTTCGTAAATGTACGGCCTGAACATGCTGATAGCCCATAAAACTGCCAAGCACTTTTTTGTCGCGGAATAGTTCTTTTCAGCTTTTCAGAGGGTGGCACTGGCAGAGGCTATGGCTTTCTCTTCATTTTACCTTTCATCTAATACCACGCCGAAACCTAGACTGCAGGCATCTGTAAGGACCTTCATGTGTACAGTTTTATCGAAATGTGCGAGGAACGGCGGGGCTTGTAAAACGTTTCTTCAACTCCTCGAAAGCTCTCTCTTGTTTTATATATCAAACGAATGATTCTTAATTCTAAATCTCGTGAGAGATTTGCCAATTTTCAAGCAACTTTCTACAAATCACCTGCCGCATGCTTACAAGCCAAGACATCGACACCCCTCCTTTTTTTGTCTCTCGGCTTGGGGATTCGCGCGACGGCCGCACTCTTGCCGGGGTCCGGGCCAGCACCTGAAGCACTGATTTCACGACCAAGGAAACCAAGCGTTTCAAATCCAAACTGGCTCTTTTCGGGTTTATTGACGAAGTAGGTCGAATGAATAGCGTGAAGCACTGAACATAGTCATTGCACATGCTGTTGATACGTTGCAGAAAATATCACAACGTGGTTCAAGTAGACCAAGCATGGCTGCCATTTGAGGCACAATAGAACACTGTCCATCATGCACTGGAATATCGCTGGCACACAACAGTGGCCGAATGGAAGTGCTTAAAACTCATACAAGTCGACCGGAGTTACGAAAGCACTCTTTGCCGTCCACTTTAATTAGCTAATGGCCAGTTGTCAAATCCAATAACGAGAATCATATGGCATGTTGTAGCAGACCCAGTATATCATTCATACGTGACAAGAGGTAGAAATCATACTTGGTCACACTGTTCAGTTTCCCGTAGTCAACACAGAATCTGAACATGCTGTTCTTTTTTTCAGAATAACTACTGCCGATGCTCACGGACTGTTGGAATGATATTGGAGGAGACTGTCTTTCCAACAGAGAGTCAGAGAGACCACACGGGTATATCGTCGTTGGCGCAGGTCTTCTGTTGCTTTGTAGTCTTCTCGCCGCCACCACTGCATTCCCGCTCCTTTGGATTCTCTACGTGTGCATGCTCAGGATCTTCGGCTGGCCACCATTGCTTGGAATCCATTTGTTGGGCTAACTGTTCCTTTTTTCCACTTTATATCAAGGAGTGCGTAGTGATAGAACTCGATTAATACGTCACAATCTCGTTAGTGAACGGAATAGTTTTCTGATGGGCCGCACTAATTTCCTTGAAAGATACTCATCTGTTGACCGGTGTTTTTCATAATTATTGGGGGTTACCCAATTTCTTCGGCGCACAACTGTTTATGATGAGGACATTCTTGTAGTACAAGATGAAGAAAGAGTGCTTAACTAAATAGCTTCGTTAAGCTTAGGATAAAAGCAAAGAAAATGCACCATGGCCAGTTTTCCATTGACTGCTTCATTTGACACCTACTCCTACATGGCATGAGACCTGTCAAATGTTTTCGCCAGATATCTTCACGAAGAAAACTGCCATAAAAGTTATCATAGATACTGGGCCTTTCAATATATTGACGCGTGTCTACATGTGGACGATAACGATGATGGGGCATTTAGTGGGCACGAGGTAGGGGGACTCTAGCTTCACTCGAGGCCGAAGAAGACGATCTTGTGGCTCAGCTGTTGACAACACGCTGCTTCTCAACAAATCAGGATTTTCATTAACTAACCTATGTGTAGTTTGCAATGAACCGGAAACAATAGATCACTTACTTCTCACATGCCGCCGCTTTGCCTCACTGCGCCGAATAATTCTTGAAAGACCGATTGGTATGCTGGGATTGCCAGTCAATACATCCACCCTATTACCGTTTGGAGCCAGTCAGTTGGGTGTGGGCCACAGTGCTATTCTGTCAGCGCTACATAAATTCATTCAGGCAACCGGAAGGATACGCTGCTAGTGGTACTGCCAGATATATCCAATTCCCCTTCCTAATTCTTGTTAATTTGTTTTATATATTCTGGTTTATCGTATTATTCTGCAATTTTTTCAAGTTTTTTCAAAGGAACATTATTATTCTTTCTATCTAATTTCTCTTTATTTTTTTAGCAAGCGTTATAAAAATGATCTATCAAGAGGTACAGTGTGGCCAATCCCCCATGTGGGTATGAGCCAAAATCTCCTAGGAGACAAGACAAGACAAGACAAGACGCTGCTTTCGTCGTTCCAATCTGTACCTGTGTTTTATTCGCGTTGTACCGCGACATTATATAAAGCTGAGAAGCAGCAACGTACGTGGTAACTTTGTTTTAATTATTCTGTAGATATGTAGTGGTACATAATATACTTACAGGTCCACGATAGATTCATTGTCATTACACAGAGTGTGGCTTCGATCCGAAGGATTCCTTCCCTGAAAGTGAATGACAAGAGTATTTCGCAATGCAGAATAAGGTCTCAGTTCAGGTCCTCAAAGAACTTAAAATACTAAGGAAGCAATCCCCGGGCTTACATTAATCGCGCTCTCCTCTGGACCTCTACCACAGTTTTAAATCAATACGGAAATAATGTTAGGCTCTGGAAATATGCCACTAGATGTCAGAGCTGATTTAAGTTGTGAGAATTGAAATATAGAGTCAGTGCACATTATTTCGAACTTGAAGAGATTTCTACATTTTGTTTGACTTATCAAGAAGTTTGTATTATCAAAGCTTCCAGATATAAGAATTTTGGTAAAGCTATAGTCCACATTCAGAATTGGGATTAATTTCAATGCCGTTCAAAAAATAAAGTGTTTCAAACCATAGCTGGACGATAAAAACATAAACCAGAGGTGTAAGGTCCACAAGCTCACTGGTGACTGTAGCTTTTGAAGACATCGTGAATGGTCAACTGCTTTTTTGCTATATGTCCCTTGATTTCAAAGCTCTCAATGCTAGATGAGAATCATCATAAATTACCGTGCTCATGCTTCATTTATGATGTTTGTTCAGTAGTAAAGCTGTTTTGCTGATGGCTCGAGGTGGTTATTTTCATTTTTCTACTGTAATGTTGTACTATCAGGCAAGTTTTCAATTTTAACTACGAAACAGTAGATATTTGCCAATGCGCACACGCAAAACTGCGGACTAACCAAATTAGGTATATAAATAAAAGGAATTTTAATTACAATGTAAGAATAGCAAGCAAGAAAATTCGGAGTTCTTTTTTCAATGCCCAAAACTGCAAAATATCAGAGATTAAAATATCACCAGCTTCAAATATAGGATAGTTTGCTAGTCTAGAAAAAAAAGAATCTGCTATTGCGCAGGCAAGCGTTGTGCGCTACCTGAGCTTCGACTCTCATGGCAATTTTTACGGCTGCCACCACAATCTTATAACAATGGCAGCACCTGCAGTTTTAAATAACCCTAATAGACGCTATCGAACACGAGACACTGAAACATATAAACCGGCAAATAAAATGCATAAGTGAACATGATACACATATTATTTAACCTGTGTGTGAAGTAGAGCACTGCCTTAACGCGTAAGATGATCGTGCATCTTGCATTGACGAGGAAATGTACAAAGATTCTAAGATTCTCCTATGCAGTTATTCTAAGAGGCGCAGCGTGTTGAATTTTCAGTAACTGGCATGGAATAGAAGGAGCAAACAGAACACTGTAAACGAAAAACCTAATGAAGCTCAGCAGAATGGGCAGTATTAGTCCCAAGCTTTTTTTTCATATTTCTTTAAAGGGCGAAGCTCCTTAGGCTGTGGGTCATTCTCTTCTCTGTGATATTAGTAGTAGTAGTAGTAGTAGCAGTAGTAGTAGTAGTAGTAATAGTAGTATAGTAGTAGTAGTAGTAGTAGTAGTAGTAGTAGTAGTAGTAGTAGTAGTATTAGAAGAAGAAGCAGAAGAAGAGGAAAAGAAGAAGTAGAAGAAGTGGTGGTGGTATGTAGCTGCGTCTAGCTAAAGAATTGCTCAATAAATAGCGTATTATTTCTATGTCTTTAGGCACAGGCTTGGGGGAATAAAGGCATCTACAACTGGTCATTTGAGTTGAGCTTCAAAACGAAGAGCTCACGCCAGTCTGTCCGCTCTCTTACTACTCTTCGTCGTATGTATCGCTATGCCACTGGTACATATCGAAAGCCCCCCTGGCGGAAGCACCGTCCCAGAGCTTTATAGGTTTGTTTGGAAGCAGAATTGTAGATCTTGAGGCATGACAAATGAACATAACTCCACTGAACTACTGACGATGGAGAGATGGGGCCAATCTCATAAGTAACAGGTGTTACCTGCCGCAGTACAGAGTAAAGTCCCGTGTAACGACCGAAAAAGTTTTCAGATAGCCCCCTCCCCCCTTCCAGACGATGAGGGAACGGGAGTAACATAGGAATACTTGGAGCGAAATGTGCATGGCGATGCGAAGCATCGTAGCGATGTCGTTGCTTGCTCTGCGACGCCGTCCAACGAGCACGGGTGAGCTGAAGGGCATGGTCGGCTCGTGAAATAGCGTGACGAGTATACTCGCTGGTAAACCTTGTGCTGAAAATAATGCTGTTGAACGGTAAAGCCAGCTTTCTTCCCGTACAGTAGGTAGAAAGATGAAAAACCTGCTGTGTCGTGTCGGGACGAGTTGTACGTGAACGTCGCTTAAGGTAGGGCAAAATCTCAGTCTCGATGGTGTGGTTATACTTAAATTGCAAGCATTTATGCAAAAGTACGATTAAAGCGTTTTGTGAAGGCATTGCTCTGCGGGTAGTAAGCTGTGGTCACTTTGTGCTGCGTGGAACAGGAACGCAGGAGGTTGGCGATGACATGGGAGAGAAATGTACGGCCACAGTCTGTGAGCAGCTGTTTTGGCGAAACATGAATCAATATAACATCACGTAACAGGAAGTCACCAACGTCAGTCGCAAAACTCGTCGGTTGGGCTCCAGTAATAGTGTAGCGTGTGGCGTAATCGTTAGTGATGGTTATCCACTTGTTGCGTACTGTTGATTCAGGAAAAGGACCGAGCAGGTCTAACCCAATGCAGTAGAAAGGTTGCGTGAGTATGTCAATTGGTTAGTCATGGCCAGCGGGTAATAGCGATAGCGTTTTCCAACGTTGACATTGCTCACACGTTGAGAAGTATCAGCGTACCGAGTGAGCAAGGCCTGGGCAGTAGGAACGGCGCCATACACGCTCGTGCGTGCACGATATGCCAACTTATCCTGCTGTGGTCGTGTCATGAATTTCAGTGAGGACTCTGTGCCGTATGCTTAGGTACGACAATAAGGTCCGGCCCGTCAGGTACGTTACGGTCGTATAGGACGCCCCTCTTGAAAGACTAAGTGACAAATGGGGCGTCTGTTGGGGAAGACTCCATGTAGCTGATAATGTCGAGCAGGAGTGGATACTTCCTCAGTTCTTCCTCGATGTGAATGATGTCGGACACTGAGAAGATGGATGCACCGGGTTCATGTTGGGGTCAGCAGGATTGGCGACGAGGTACCAGGAGAGGCAATAAGCATCCTGGTGCAGGCGGCCAGGTTTGTAAACGACCGAGTATGAAAAGTCTTGCACACGCAAAGCCGAGCGACCAAGGCGCTTCGAGAGACCTTTAGGTGAGTTCAACACGCAGAGTGCATGGTGTTCTATAACTACCGAAAATGGGCGTTCATATAGGTATGGCCTGCACTTGGCGACCGCCCTGACTAGAGCCTAATGCTCATGCTCTGTGACAAAATAATTGGGTTTTGGCACAAATAAGAGACGGCTGGCGTATACAATAACGCAGTAATGGCCACGTTGTTGTTAGAACTTCATTGATGTCATGGGTAACTGCGTCATTACGAATCTCAGCAGTATGGTCAAAGTGGGCCAAACTCACTGTAGTAGTCAGGTTCACGATGAGATTTGAGAGCGCAGATGCCTCTTGGAAGCCCCATGAAAAGGAGGCGTCTTGCTTCAGGAGTGGCATAAGAGGCCTGACTATGTCCCCCGAATTCTCGATGAAGCGACAGAGTAAAAGCAAAGCCCGAAGTAGCTACGTCAATTCTTTGAAAATTGTGCTACAAGAAATATTTAGACTGCGCTGATTTTTGCCAGGTTGGGTTTATGTCATTAGCTTCTGCTAAATGGCCAATAACTTTAATTTGGTGACACCTAAAGGGAAACGTGGATGCGTTCAGCTGAAAGGCAGAACGACGAAAGATATCTAAGCTGACTGATAGGCGTTCTGTATGACTTTCAAATGCTAAGCAAAAACAACAACGTTGTCCAAACAGCACAAACAGGTGGACCATTTAAAGCCTCTGAGCAGCAAGTCCATCATCCGTTCAAATGCGGCTTGAGCTTTACAGAAGCAGGAGGGCATGATCTTGAATAGATATCGGCCGTCGGGTGCAATAAATGCCACCTTTTTCTTATCCATGGCATGTACGTCAATCTGCCAGTACCTGGAACGTAGACCTATGGAGAAGAAATAGTGGGGAAAGTAGAGACAATCAAGTACAGAGTCTATTTGTAGCAGAGGGTCACAGTATTTTTAGATGCGGAAGCATCTTATACTCGCGCCTTGTAGTGCGCCGTCCGCGCCGTCCGCACCGCTTCTCAAACATTCGACAGCTGACGCGCGCACATGCGCCGTCGCGCCGTCGCCCACCATCTGTGCCGCGCGCGCTTCTCCTTCGAGAACATTCGACAGCTGACAGCGCATGCGCCGTCGCGCTGTATATATACTCAAGGTCGGCGCTCGCTCGCTCAGTTGCCGCTCGTCGGTTGGTTTGTACGGCGCGTCGACGTCCAAGGTCGCGGTGAAATGAATTCCAACGAATCCACAAACACAATGATCGACGTCCCTTCGACCAGCGCCGCCCTTTCGCATACGTGTGTACGTGTTCACTCATTTAACACCCCCTCCTACAACCACGTTAACCAATTTAGCCATCGACCCAAGTAAGTCGCAATTTAACACCCCATTTCACAACCACGTTAACCAATTTAGCCATCGACCCAAGTAAGTCGCACTTTAACACCCCGTTAACCAATTATATGCTCCGCATCCTCCTCAGTGTTCCCCCGAGGGAAGCTGCGGGCAATTTTTTTAATTTTCTTTGAATTGTGATAATCGACACAGCAACGCCATGCGGCATCTTTCTTGGGGACTAGCACAATAGGAGATGTCCAAAAATGCAGTATGATTCGATGATGTGCCTGGCCAATGCCTCCTAGAAAAACCATGCCAGGAACGTCACTCTCTTTTCAGTTGTGAGTATCCTACCATCATGCCAGCCACCGCACCATCTCGGTGGCCATGCCTCCTGCCTTGTGTTGCGACCGACCACCGCGTGAGACTGCTCGCCTCCGTACCGCTTAGTCACATTACATAATTGTAACGCTCTGTCACGTGACATCACGGCTGGTCGGAGGCAAATGTGAGAGCATTGCTGTGTTCGCAGGGGTGGCCGTCGGAAACGCTCGCCTTCATACCGAAGGAGGAGGGTAAAATCGAAGGACGGGGCAGTTCGTTGAAGCCTCACGTGCCAGGGACAATTTTTAGGAGGCGTTTGCCTAACAAGCATTTTGTCAACCTTAGTGTGGATAATCTGACGCTTCATCAACAACACGTGATATAGACGCCTATGAGCAGGAGGCTCAAGACAAATGTTTATATGATGGGTCACTTCAGTAGCTTTCATTAACGGACCACCACTGAGGACGAAAACGTCGATGTAAAACAGCAGAACGCAGTGGAGATTTTCGGTCTGCTTCACTGTTATTTTAGGAGCAATCATCTATCTAATCGCACTGCCGAAGCAATGAGCGGAGTGGGGCTGGGCAGAGGGGTTGAAAAGAGCGGCCACAGTGAAAACATCCACTGTGTTGCCTTCAATGCTGGAAGGCAGTGCCGAAGCGGTTCATGGCAGCAGAACCCGGGTTGCCAAACTGAAATGGATAACTATGAGGCACGTGGAGTTCCCGGTGACAGACAGATTGGTGAGCGGTAAAGTAATACTGTAGCTGATGAGTACATCAGCGACGAGAGTCAGTACATAGTCGCCATCAAGAATGGGCGGGTTTGATACGAACTTGGCTTAGGTCAGTTTATGAGGCTGTAAACGAGCATATTTGCAGTACAAAGGCGACTCGGTCGTGGTTCAGCGGGGTCTGTCATGGGTAATTGAAGATGAATCTTACTGGCTGAGCAGTCGATGAAGGCAGAATGTGCCGACAGACAGTCGAAGCCTAAGATAACGTCGTGCGGGCAGTTTTCGAGGACGGCGAACAGAACAACTGTGTGGTAATCAGCGATGCTTACATGGGGGGAGCACATTCCAACGACAGGTGCAGTTCCACAGCCAGCAACGCGGACAATCTTAGTAATCGCAGGCCTCAGGACGTTTTTGAGCTTGCGACAAAAATAGGTGGTCATTACAGAAGCTTGAGCGCAGTTGCCACTAAAGCAGTCACAGGTAGACCGTCGATTTGCACGTCTATAAGTTTTTGTTAAATCAGTATGGTCAGCACAGGATTTTTGGTCATCCAATCGGTGCAGCGCCACCTCTAAGGGCTACAACATTTAGTTCTCCATCGGGAAACGTCGAGAGTAGGTGGGGGAAGGTGGGTGACAGGGCGAACGAGACTGACCACTCTGGGGGATGGAGGGCGCAGAGTAGCGGTGAGTCACAGGTTACTGGTGAGCATAATGATCGGGGCTCATCTTCTGACGATAAGCAGGTTGGGCATTGAGGAAGCGCTGCTGCGGTTGTGCGGTACGACCGCAACTGCTTCAGCAATGACGAGAAATATACCCAATACGGAGACAAGAGAAGGGTCAGTCCACAAGAAATTGACACAGGTCGAAAAGTTGGTATTTTAGATTTGATTGCTTATTTTATAATTTGTGCACTTACCACCCGGTAGCCTGAAAGTGAACCTAATTGTGAACTGCATAGTGTAGCAGGAAAAAAATGTTGAACCTACTTTGTTTAGAGAAACAGATTTCGTCCTTTGTTATTTTGAGACTTAACGATGATATAAAAACACAAATATTAGCTTGGTGAAGACGATTTTTGCTAGTAAATTCATGCGTAACGAAGAGTGAAGCCGCATTGTTTGAAGCTTGTTTGCTGAAGCAACGTGTTTCTCAAAAATCTCTGAACAGGTTACATTTTTTCAAAGTTGCTTGATTTGAAATTTGTTTATCCGAAGCTAAACAACCGATTGTTTTGTAACCTAAACGCCTATTATACCACAATGTTTACAATATTGCCTGTCAATACCGTGGCTGTTCTTCAAACACATAGTTTTATAAATGGCCTCAAACTTTTAAACTCATTGACAGTAAAGCCAATTGCAAAATCAATATTTCAAAAACCCCATTTTCGATTTTTGTAACAATCTCGTAAAACGTTCCTTATACATGATAGAAAAAATATTCAAAAACGCGTTGCATAACTTTATTCGCAGCGACGATATTGCCGGTAGACGTCTCATCGTTTGGAGCATGCACTTAGGCGTTAAATGCATAAGAAAACGACTAAAAAAGTGGTCTTGAACCTCTGAGTCACTTCAACAGGGCCATACTTAAAGATAAAAAGCAGATTAGCACACTGAGGAATAAAATTCTATAAAGGCACATTTGTGGTGAGATTCGCTCAGCTTTAATACTGGAGGAGCAACACATAATGACACACTCTGAGGCTTTCCGTACATATTTGCAGACAACGCGATGTATTAAAATGCTCTAACACCAGCATAGACCTTCGGAAGGTAGTACACGAGCACTTGGATTGACCCTTTCCGATTCCCTCTTAAGCTCAGGAATGCATTGAACAAACGCCATGGTATGCTCAAAACGCTACAATTTCTCAGGTGACATACAGCAGTGCTTGACAGTAAGAAAACACAACCATTATTTGTATCGTTAGGTGAGGTTGACGAACTTCACCCGAAAACATCGGTCTGCAACACGTGGCGAAAATACGCACTAAAACAGTCTTAATGTAACGAATAGTTTAGGTAATCTCCATTTTCATAGAGCATTTTCGCATTCTTCAGTCATATGGTCTTCTACAACAACTTTTCAGATGCCGGCTTAATCACTCCCAACCTTGCCGCTCTTGATGGGAGAGTGAGCTTTTGTGCTTTGCTAGGCTTTACTAAATTACGCTCCGTTAAATATACATTTCTTACTACTTCATATAGTTGCAACGCTATGGTATCATACATTGCCTACAAGAGGGGACGCGCATGAAATTTTTGAGCAGGCGACCGGGGAAGGAAACGCTAAACCATGTTCAAGTAAAGGAGGTGGCAGCAGCGTTACTAAATCTCAATATTCGTTATGCTTCGTGGTTCCTCTCGCGAACCTATTCCCACTAAGGCATTTCGAAGCAAAACGTTAAAAGCACATGACTGTATTAGTTTCCTCATGTAATCGAGGTCAGCAGCCGCGGTGCGAAAAACTTCGGGGTCTCAAGTCTCTACTCGAAATGGCAATTTCGGGCATTTAAGAAGGGCATGCTCAAAACGGTCCTTCCTTTTTACCGAATCTGCTTTCCCTCTGTAAATGTAGTCCTGTTCAAACGACTCAGAAGCTCCATACCACTTTTTAAGCCAGGTTTCTTATGCAGTATCACCTAAGCGCATGGTCGAAAAACTGAAACTTTCTGAAAATTGTCGCTGCAAATAAAATAATGCCATATGAATTTAAATATTCCTTTTCTATCGTCTGTGAGGAGCATTCATTAAATTTTATGCGAAATTGAAGAAGGTTTTTTTTTTAAATACGGATTTTTCAATAAGCTTTACTGTCGACAAATTCGAGAGTTTGAGGCCATTTATAAAAGTATGTGTTTGAGGTATAATCAAGGTATTCACGGGGAATATTGCAAACATTATGTTGTATTAAGTCCCCAAGGTATAAAACACTAGTTTATTCAGCTTAGGAGGATAACAAATCTCTTATCAAACATTTTTTTTAAATGTCACCTGTTCAGATATTCTTCCGAAACACTTTGCTTCAGCATACGAGCTTCTAACAATGCTGCTGCCCTCTTCATTAGGCATACGTTCACTAGAAAAAATCGTCTTCACGAAGCTAATATTCATGTTTTTATATCGTCGTTAACGTTTTAAAATGACGCGACGACATTTGTCCCTCTGTACAAAATAGGTTCAATGTTTTTTTCTCCTAAACTATATGGTTTTTAAAAAAACGAGGTGAACTTCGCGGCTACTGAGTGGTATGTGTACAAAACATAAAATGAACAATCAAATCTAAAATATTACCTGTTCCCCGGGCATGCTAGTGTGCTGTCGTTCGGAAGTAAGCAAAAGCAAGCCTCGCGCACGTTTCTTTCATTTCGGTGTGGTAGAAATAATGAGAGCTTGATTAAAAGTATTGTCAGGCTCGCCTTCAATAATATTTTCTTCCTCGAGCACCCGGAGAGGCGCAAGTGGGTTGTTGTCCGGCAGCAGCAGTACTGATGAAGGAGTAGTAGCGGCTGCCAAATCGTTCGTTGAAGTCGCCGGTGTAACGGAGGCGGTCGTTTCATCTGAATCTTGTAGATTCATATCCTCAGGTAGTGGCCCGTTGGTTGAGGCCGTGGAAGCTCTTAACCGTAACCTCAATACTAGCAGCAATGGCTGCCTTCAGCTAACCGGGTGGTGGTGCCGCCGATGAGCGCAGAAAACAGCCTTTCAGTATCAGCTGCAACCAGTAGATGACGAGCGAACAAGCGCCTAGCGCAGCAACAGTTGCGGTGGTGGCTTGGCAGCGAAGTGCTGGCATAGTGTCTATATCGTCGGAGCGCGCTCCAAACCCGTCCCCTCATATCAGACGCGGGCCAGAGAATCCTACCAACAAATTAAAGGCATCGTCAGCAATACCCTTTAGAAAATGCGCAACTTTGTCAAGCTCGGGCATCTTTTGTCAGCTTCACGGCATAGTACGAGGACAGCCTCAATGTAACTGATCTGTGATTCCATGGACGTTTGTGCGACAGGGGACCACTAATTCTTCGCAGCTTGACGCCCACCAAAGGCATTCCCAAAAAACTCATAGATCTTTTTCTTGAAACAGGCCCAGCTCGTATGTTCATGCTCATGGTTGTTGAACCAGACACGAGGGGTTCGGTCATGATAAAGATGACGTTCATAAGTGTGGAATCCAGCCTGTAAGCGCGCTGACGCGCTCGTAAAGGCTTAGTCATTTGTCGACGTCAGAACTCTCACAGCCTGAGAATATGCCAGCATATTTCACGGTGAGAAGCGTCACAAAAGTTGTTGTGGCTGGTGGATTGGCAGGCAGAGCAGCAGGTTTGACGATCCTCGAGAGGCCATGTAGAAAGCCGCCAACGAGCGCCCACTGCAAAGTTCCATGGCGAGGACGGAGATCTAATCCACCAAAGATGTTGCGAAGAAGACAAACCCCGCAGACTGCACTGAAGGGAATAAATGTATTTGTAACTGGTTAGTTAAGCTCAGCTGCCCAACGAAGTGTTCGCACATATCTGTCTGATGTACTCATTTTCGTCGTGTGGACCACTATGCCACGCGTGCATAGCAATATTATCACTTGATGGAGCTAGAGGGTTTCATATATTTGACGGATGGACAGACAGATGGCCGAGCGGGCGGGCAGACAGGCAGGCAGACACGTGAGCTACAACAAGCCGCATGCTTGTTACGTCAGCTAGAACAACAATTGCGATATTGGAGCTTTCTTCAGTTAAGCATTAGAAACCTTGTGATATCAATGGCTGAAAGTTAGGTGTAAGACCATAGCTCCAATTTAAGAAGCAAATGAGTTCGCATACATCATGGCGAAATGGCGGTCGCCGGTGGACAGACAGACAGGCAGGCAGGCAGGCAGGAAGGCAGGCAGGCAGGCAGGCAGGCAGGCAGGCTGGCAGGCAGGCAGGCAGGCAGACAGATAGAAAGTCTGACTGACGGGCGGACGGACGAAGGGGTGGACCATCGTATGCTTCACCCACTTACCATCATTCTCTCCGTGGATATGCGGTAAATGCTCTCTGCTCTCTGCTCTCTTCCTGTCTACGTGTAGGTGAATTTTCATATTTTCATGTACCTATTTCTTTTCCTTTATGCTTCTTTCTCAATGACACTGTTTCTTTCTCTTATTTTTTCTCGTTTTGTTGAGGTTGTGCTTTATTATCTGCCCTCCTCTTTTCCTTAAGCGTCATTCTTTTGCCTCTATTTTTTTGGCTTTCCGACATCCTTGGTGTTATACACTAAACAAAGCGGTGAGCTTGGCTGCTAGTATGTGTTCATAGCCAAGTAGTTATAACTCTCGCCTTGAGATCGGAGTTCTTGGCCTAAGATCTTGCCTTGGCTGAAAATTTCATGCGCCTAGATTTTTTCTCTTTCTTTTTTCGACGTTTTTTTTCTTTTTAGCTCTCTCATAGTGTATTTATTATTGTTTCCTTCCTGATTTTCTTATCTGGCCAATAAGGTCGATTGCATTCCACAATGAGCTAAATGTTTCCCGTGTTGCGGAGTTGAAGCAGATGACGAAGAACCCTAAGAGAACAGGATGTTTGGGGTCGAAAATGAGAATTTTCACACTACATGGCGCAACAAAAAGACTGAGAAGTTCTGCTCTTCAGAATTCATCTATTCTTTGTGTTTTCATAGCATCACTGAGAGTGAACCGGAATATCATTAAGCGTACTACGATGCTAACCCAATACACGGCTTATGGAAACATCATGGCCACGTGCCGTATTGATAACCATTGGTGGCTGTGGAACGCCGCATGGCAGAAAAACAAATAAAACAAACTCATGAACAGTTTCCAAACAACCTATTTGTACTATCGCACCGGCAAAGCTCGATTTAAGCCTATGCTCTTTCATAACAATAAAAAAGGTCTTTTTACTTGGTAAAACACGATTGTATTTGCGTATGAATGACGCAGCTCACATGAATAGCTTTAAAATTAGATTTCAAACCACTATATGATTGGTGGCTTTATTACGCAGTCATTATATTAAACATATGGGTGATCCCTCTGTCATCAGAATCGGTATGACACAGGCGAGTAACAGTAATAGTATTTTCTAGGATTTTACGGTCCAAAATTACGCTTCGGCAGTGAAAAACACCGTAGGAGAGTTCCCCGGTGATTGTGACCATCTGGTGGTATTTAACATGAACTGACATGGCAGAGTACACAGGCCCCTGCAAATAACAGAAAACCTAAACGTGTCCTCACAAGAGTGAATTTTTCATTACAGCACACTGATATCTATTCACTCCTAAAATGCCTCTTGGTATTTTGCATATTCTGACGCCTATTGACACATCATTGTCCGGACGACTAACAATCATGATCATAATTTAACGCTTGCTGCAGCGGAGGTTATTGGAGGGGTCGTGACACCCAATCTTCAATCGCAGTCGGTCATGTGGCTTAATGCAGCAACGTTCACAAGTAAGCAGGCGCCGTTATGGCCCGATTTTACGAAAACTTCGTGAAGAAAATTTCTATAAAAACGCGGTGAGTCTGAGAATTTGACAACACTGGTGCACTCGCGAGCCGTAGCGTAACAAGCCGCTCGCTTTGCGAGAATGTCCAGTCATTTTGTTTTGCGGTCAGCAACAAGTACAATAGAGATAATTGAGCTTTCTTGAGTTTAGCATTGGAAATATTGTGATCTTAGTGGGTGAAAGTTAGGTGGAAGACAATAGCTCTACTCCAAGAAGCACAGACCGTCACATACGTCATGGCGATATGGCAGTCGTCGGTGATCGGCAGAGTTTATGGAAGGTGACATCTAGGGTCTATTGTTCAATCAACTAGCTCTTCAACGTTCCAGTTTGCGTACAGGTACGCTGGCAGAAGACCGTATAGTTAAAAATTTCTTGGAAAGCCACAACTTAGTAGATGATTGTGTCATAGCCATTTTAAAGTATACCTGGACTCCACGTACGGTAGATATCGAACAAGGATGTCCTCGAGAAGAACATAATGAGCAGTAGTATTCGATAATAAATCCTACAAAGCTTCGTGAAACACTAAAATAAGCACGACAAATGCTGCCTCTACTTGATTAATATGTGTTGTTCAATGTCCCGAAACCAACATACTATTATGAGAGACGCCATAGTAGGGGGCTCAGCAAAATTCGACCACCTGGGGTTCTTTAAAGTGCACCTAAATCTGAGCAAACGAATCTACAGGATTTTCTTCTCTATTCAAATGCAGCCGGCGCAGCCGGGATTTGATAACATGACCTGTGGGTCAGCGGCCGAGTACCTTAGCAACTAGACCACCGTGGCGCGTGCCTTTTCCCTATATCAGGGCCATTATTTCTCTCAGTAGAGCAAGAAACGCGGTGCGGCAGTCAGTCATCTAGGAGGAACTTATTAGGAGCGCTGCTCCTTATGGTGGAGTCTTGTCCATTGGCGTTGGCGTTCGCCATAGTGAGCACAATAACGTTGGTGCTGATGACATTGAATAACTGTCGCAGTTCTGACCAAACATTTTTTCTCAGCTATCATGGCACAGTTCATTCAAGGTTCCTATCATACGTTATGACGATAACGATGACCATAACGCCCATGACGATGGAGAACAAGCAGCTTCGAGACAACAGATATTCTTTCTGCTATCTTGGCATAGCGAATTCAAGGTACCCATTGAATATCATGAAGATGAGCCTGATGACGGAAATTATCATGGACAACGACTGGTCTGTGCCGTATATGACGTCTTGGGATGCTCTACCATGCATTTCGTATGACTGCAAACAAACAACCACCAGCAATATCACATGCACAGATCTCACATTTGAAGAATTCAAGCTTGATCTGATAGCGCACTGCAGTAATATAAAAGGCGAAATTAAATTCACAACTAAATACCGCACATGTTTCATCACTAATAAACATTATATATAACTGTACACCGCTTTCTCACTCACTAACCAGCGTGAGTGGCCAAAGCCACGCACGATTTGTCGTAGCTTCGAAAGATACTACTGTTTCACCCGTTCATCGTCCTTCACTTCGAAAATATGCCATGACTTTTTTCTTCTAAATAGATACGTCCCATATCGGCTAACCTAGTGCTAAATACACTAATGCGTGAGGCGTTAAGTGTCTGCCAAATTACACTGTTGGTATTCGAAAGTTACTGAATCAAAGCAGTGGCACCTTTTCCCAGCAAATCGTCAGCACCCTGCATTAATTTATGAATTTCAGATAGCATGACCCTTACAACCAAGAGCACTGTATCGGGAAAGTGTGATATACAACATATGTGTCTCCGTATCTTCCCTATTGTGTCTGAGAGTTGCACAGGGTGCTAAACGCCTGCCAAACATCGCCGATAGGCGAACCAGGGTGGGTTCCATTCTTGTCAATACAACTTCCACATGTTCTTTCTGAATTGATGGTGTTGCTTTTGTTGACGAAACTCTGTGACGTAACTACGTTATCAAAGGATGGGTGATCTTCGGTATAAAACAATTTGACGGTAAAGTCACAGTAAGTTCACCAGGGCTAGTCTTTTATGAGAATCTGGCAAAGAAAGTTTTGCGGTTACTCTTTGTAGCCAAGCAAAAACTGGCGCAGCCAAGTAGAAGAGTGCGAAAACAGAGTGAGCAGTGGAGCTAACGGCGTTAACCATATTCTTTTGCTCCTCCTCACCCTCGCTTCTCCTACCCACCATTTTTTATTCCACACTGCATTGAGCCATGCTATGTTACCTCATGCGCATCTGCATTCACTCCTCCCCATCACTACTATCCTCACCTTGTCAGACCATAGCTAACTCTATACTATAACAAGTTTCTATAGTATATTACACAAAGTATCAGTCGCTCGTGCCTTTTTTAGGCAAAACTCGCTCACTATGAGTGAAAGGAAAGAAAAGTGTTACATTACCTTTTATTTTAAATGTTTCTATTTTAGCACTGTTCTACAGCTTTTCCCACTCAATTTAATTCAACCGCCAGGCTAAATGATCAAGGCGCCAGTCAATTCATTTCAGCCGCCACTCAGATTAGTCCAAGTGCCAGTCATTTATTCCATGTGCCACTAAAATTCTTGTAACCTCCTGATCATTTAATCCACTCGCTACAAACTTATTGGCCACGACATCGCGGCTTCAAAGTGACCCAGAATTTTAAGAATCGTGAAGTGAATAGCTTTCAAGTGAATATAAAGGATAATTGTATGAGGATGTGCAGGAAAATTGAATGTGTCACAAATAATGTTGCTCTCGACGCATTTTTGGTATAGGCTTTTCGTGTTGTTTTCTTGAATTGTAAAATCTAATAATACATGCATAAGTGTACCCACTCTTGCCTACGACTTCGCATAAAAATTGGCAGAATGGAATAAATTATTGGGTAAATAAATAAATGTAATGAACTTGCGACAACCATTGAAGCGCTGGCACTGAGCTGGTCTAAGAACTGGCTAACCTCTCTGTTCTTTAGCTTAATCTTTCCTCCTCATTGGGTACTACTCGTTTTCGGTAGTCATGTCCATCCTTACGTTTTTCAGCACCTGGTGAAGTCGTGGAAGGTACATTCTGCGCACCTAATGACTGGAACATAGCGCTAGGAAAAATTCGCGTTGCGTTCGCACTGTGAAAGTTGCGCGGCTTACGTTAACAAACTTTTGAGGCTTTGTGAATCTAGTATTTCCAGCAGATGCCGGCTGTACACTAGAGAGGGTCAGTAAAGCACGGAGGTATCCTGCTTAGATGACAGCGAGACTATAAACACTTTACACTGTAATATATATGGCTATGCTTGCTTATTTTCAATCTCTTTTTTATGTCTGCTTGTTGTTTTATCTGAATTGGTCTATTTCTATCTTTTTATTTTCTGCCTTTCTTGCTTTTCTATTTTGCTTGTTTTGTACTCACTCACTTGCAAATAAAGGTAATTGGATTTTGCACGAGACAATTCAGCACACGTGCGGTGGCAATGAGGCAGAAAACACAGAAGGGAGCACATGTTGGTTGATGACCGCGATAGTTTTAATTTAACTGAATGAAGCATATTTAAAATATTTACAGCTCCCCTATAGAAACCTTCTTAGAGAAACGTGCCTGTGAACGCCTTCTGCCAAGCACTGCACCTTAGTACTCAGCAACACACTGCTTCATCTATCGATGAATTATGCGCTTCCACATCTATACCAGTGATTGAAAGACCAGTTTACCACGTTCATTTGTAAAAATTTTGCTACAGTGTAATCATTATGCCTGCTGTATTTTGCAATCACTATGAAAAAAATTCATTCCGAACACCACGCATAAGTATTGCCTATAGCTAACCAGAATACTTCAAATGTGTCTTCTTCAAAAGGTTATCTGACTGCTCCATAATTCACACTGCCTCACATAAGCTGCGGTAAATATTGCCCCCCCAACTATAGCACTATTATTAGAGGGCGTTTCAACGCTTGTTCATAAGATATACAGTTTCCATTAAAATACATACTTGTCCCACGGTCCGTCTCTCTGAAAAGAACAAGAGAAAATGAGAAACTGCAAGTGTTACCACCACGAATACCTGTTGCATACACTAAACCAGAGTTCACAAATTCTGCAAAAGACAACTTGATTGCCCACAGCATAGTAGAATTAGATTGACCGCGCGGTACACATGACGTGGCATGCATTGTCTTGCACAGAAAGGACATAATAGAGCACCTATTCATGATCGGAGGCACGAATCAATGTATATTTAAAACTGTTCGTTAAAAAAGTACTAAGGCTTATATGGCTGAGGTAGACTTTCGTCTGGATGTAAGTGTGAGGGGGTTCTTCTGAATAGATAGAGGAATAAAAGAACGTTGCCTTGGGGACAGCAACGTTCCTAATGAAATTTGCAAGGTTACCTAAAGTCTCCTTCCCTTTATCAAACCAACACAGGAAAACAGACACACAACAAAGATGCTATACAGAGACGTAACGTGATACCGCACAGAAAAAATCTCGAAAAGCAACACACATGCTGAGTTCTACAACGACGGCCTCTCATTGGAAAGCGCTATGAGATTATGCGGGGCATGTCTACGTAGAAGTGTGGCGGAGAACTGTCGGCACCACAAGCATTCCCAGAAGAGCAGGTTTACGCTCAGGTTTATGCACTGAAAGCAACAGGCAGGTGTCGAAAACAGGGCCTATGAAGTAGGGCAGTCTTCTCGGACGCGCAGAACAGGAACCACAAAGAAGCACTCGGGCCTACGTTCCACATTGGACATTGTGGCTGCGGTAGATACCACTGGCTGCATGAACCCTTGGAGCTTTAGGTCGAGCGAAACCGGTCACTCCCACTCTTGACCTCTGCCAGGCACTCGGGGCAAACCACCTTGCTTTAAGAGATGCGGCGAGCGCTGGAAGCGATCGGTCGCATCTGCATCGAGCTCCGGTGGTTTCCGATCTTTCAGTAGGAAGACGGGCCCATAGCTAAAATTTCCTTGTACGAATAGTTTCCGCAAGTCATACTGGTTCCGGAGATACAATTTTCCGATAGGCATTGGTCACCATTCTCAAGTAAGCCTTTCATGTATTCACGCCATGCCAGCAACGCCTAGGCCTAGCGACGCTGCACCAGACGCCACGGTCGCAGCCACCGGGACACCAGCCGACATGGAGATCAAGGCCGATGGCGTCGTTATTTCTATCGAGGAATGGTCAAACGATTCCTGGGCACCAACTCAAGGATTCTGAGCCCAGGTAAAAGGTCACCAGGCACTCAAGCAACAAACCCAAATGAACGACGTGCAAGCAAGCGCAACCCCCCAGCTCTAATGATGTTCCGGCCGCCACCATAACTGAAACGCCATTCTTTGCAAAGAATGCCGTCGCACACGTACAAAATTCTAATACGCCCCGAGGCACCCATTGACCTCACGCGCCCATCACTCGGAGACTTGAAGAGTGCATTGCTTAAAGTGGCAGCTCTGTGTGACCTGGACATCGCCAAGCGTTACCAAATACGCATACACCGAAGCAAAACCACTTTCAGCGTTAGTGTGGCTATCACTGACCGAGCAAACACGTACCAATGTATCACGCCAATCCTTCTCGGAGAAGACTGGCAGATTGAGCTACACGTGTACGCCCCGCATCCTGATGATGCGATACGAGGCATCTCTTTTTACGCCCACACGTTCCCCACCCATTATGAGACGCTGAAAGACCTTCGAAACATCAGCCCTGACTACCAAATAGTAGAGGGCAGACGCATGGCAAAAACAAAGAATTTACTCATAACGCTGCTCCAAGGCCACCTATTTAGATGGCTTGTAGGCCATAGAGTTCTCACCCGAGTATACCTTTTCTATCTCAAAGTAGACGCTTGCTTCAACTGCCGGAAGACTGGCACTGCTCTGATGTGTGCCGTCAACCTAGACGCCAACGCTGCTCGCGTTGTGGAGACGACCACAAGGCACTGCGGCAAGGAACCCCACCAACAGGCCGAGCATGCTGTATCGTTTGTCAACGACGAGACCCGATGTACAGCTCAATATACCAGTACCACTTCGCCAAAAATCCTGAACCACATAATGCAGCAGAAGCAGAAATGACGCTGCAAATCGAGTCACCGGCGACGCAGCCAATCTCAAATGATAATAGCCCACCTGACTTGGACGAGTGTAACTATCTCAGTCTAGAGACATGACGAACACCGACGAAACAGGAGAGCTGTTAGAAGCCACGGTCTCGTCATGGTCAAGCAACCTCCCACTCAAGGTTGCAATCAAGAACCCGATGATCAAGTCAAATCCAGCATGCGGATTTGTCGAAAGCATCACCAAGAAACCCTTGTGTGGAATGGGTGCAAAGTGCAGTGTCTCCGCTTCCATCATCTCCCCCGCAGCCATCAAAAGCCCCCCGCAGCCATCATCTCCCCCGCAGCCATCATTGGCCCGTCAAGTAACCTGTGAACACAATCAATGCGTTTAAATCCCAAATGGCGACGCAACAAGGTCAGATTGAAATGCTGCTTGCGCAAAACTGCTCCCTAGAAAGAAGACGGGCCAAAGCCAGCCAGTCCGTGCATAATTCAGCTCCACAGCCCCAACCAGCCGCAGCAGCCAAACGTAAAGCAACGATTTCGAAGGAAACACTACAATCTGAAGAGAGTACGAAGGCGAGAAGTATTCAAATTGCCAATGCATCCGTCGTCGCAGCCTTCCGTACAACTGTTCATAAAACGGTCACTGACGCCATATGCGCCGCCGTAACAGAAGTCTTCGAAATCGTACACTCATGCCTAACGAACTTAGGTACATGATTATCAAACATGCAAGCCACCTTAAACAACACCATAGCCGGCTTAGAAGCACTCCGAACTACCGCAGACACAATTTTTGCAGTAATAGAACAAAGCATGGCCAGAGCACCAGCTATAATACGCAACCGAGCGCCCTCTCACTCTTCCACTCAGCCCAGCGAAACCACGACGCCCCCAAGTAATGCTCCTACTGATGTCATGGCCAGCACGCACTTGACTATATGTCAGTGAAACTGCAGGGGTTTCCGTAAAAAGAAAGCCCACCCACAGCTACTCGTACAATAAACACAACTACCCAATCGCCAACCACCTCCAGACGTCATCTTACTACATAAAACAACAGCTGCTCTCTCACTGCCTGGTTACATCGCTTTCTAACAATGCATTGACCTGCACAAGTACGAAGCCCCAAGTACGAGCACGCTCGTCCACAAGAGCCTCACGGCAAAACAATACGAATTAGAATACTTGGACATACCACACACTGTCGTGGAAGTTCTTCCGCAAAAAAAGCTCGCATTCGTCAGTCTTTGTCATTTACGTATATTGCGCAGCCCGGGAACGCAACGACGACTTCAACCTGTTCTTGCAGAAAACCACAAACCTATCTCGAGGTGTCCAACTACTTATACTGGGAGATTTCAACGCCAGGCACCCTGACTGGGGCTACATTGAGGCGAACAAACCAGGCAAGAAGTTATGGCAACTAAGTCATGACCTCTGTCTCACTCTACCGAATTACCTGCAGCAGTCACCAACCCGCATTAGAAACAGCGTGTGGAGGGACATGGCAACCGACCTCGGGTGCTCCATAAATATTGCGTAGGCCACATGGGAGAACACCTGTTAACTAGCTGGTGGTGACCACTACATCATTGCCATCCAGGTTTAGACGTCTGTTTGAAAGAGGGTACACAAATAACTCGCTCGAATCATGGAGTGTCCCAAATTTAGAGACGTCCGCGAAAGTGAAGCCCCGGAACGCATAAAAAACCTCAAGCAATGAACAGCCTCACTAAACGATCACATGCGACGTACAACGCGCAAAAGGTGGTGGTTGTAAGGGAGAGGAAAAATGCACCTATATATTCTGTCTGCCTGAGCGACGACACGGTGCAGTGCCTTATAGGGTTGGGGGAAGGAGGTATAAAAAGTATATAAGGAAATAGATGAAGAAATAGAGAGGCAAGCGACGGAAAATAGAAGGAGTAAGGAAAGTGGGGATCCGGTCGAAGCAGTCCAAGAGCAGGGCACCACAATGCGAGAGCTGCACGGCCGTCAGCAGACCGTGGAGGGCGAACCAGTCGGCTACGCTGGCGTCGGAGATCGTGAGGGCATGACCGTCCAGCTTGAAATCCTCCGAGCGAATCCAACGCGCGAAATTGAAGAAGCAGAGGAAACGCCTGCCACAGACTCTCGTCCTTTCCACATGTGGGACACACACGCAAGCCTGCTGTGCTGACGGCAAAAGCAATGTTACGTCGCCGCATACAGACCCTCTATGAAGAAATCGAGTGACTAGTATCTACCTCAACTGCCAACAATGGGGCCAGCTGAGCAGTGGCCTCACTGTACACCTAGGCAACCAGAATACATGGCACCTGTTACGCCACTTACTGAATCCCGACGACTCCAAAACAGCCCAATGGTATCTTGTCCACACACACCCCGCATCAGACGAAGATCTACTAACCGACCTGGCAGACAAATACATCAACCAAGCCTACCAATCAGCGACACCGCTACTACCAAGTGGTAAACCAAACCTAACTCTGGATGCTTACATCACTGAAGCCGAAGTGTATGCATACATTCAAAAGCTTCACACAACTTCGGCGCCAGGTGCAGACGGCGTCTCCAACAAAGCAATCCACAATCCAGACTCAAGGTCAGTAACTGCCCTCACTGCATATTTGAATGACTGCTGGCATGCCGGCAGTATACCAGAAGAATGGAAGCACGCGAAAATAGTGTTGAAAGATGGTCTCGCCAGAGCCTGCCGATCTATAGTAAGATTGGGCATTCGCTGAAAAAACAAATCTGGAATCTTCCGGTTTCGCTTGTTTTTGCGTGGTTTTAGTGTTTGTTGCTGGCCGTGGCTGCTAGTGTCCCGATGTGTTAAGCGGATAAAACTATTCCGATGAGGCGATGGCAACTCGAGCACAACTGTGTCAAGCCAGAATGAAGCCTACATGCCAAAATAATTTTATATGCTAGTCAAAACGTTCTGTTTTCCAACTGACGGCAATAGAAGGAGCGCCTGCACTGTAGCGATTACGCGAGAAAACTGGATTCCCAATAAGAGCGCGTAGATGCATGTTCTGCACTTCATCAGAGGCAATGTAAAGCTCCGCTCAGACTGATGGCACAGAGACGATACGCAGAAACTAGACTGTCGAAGGCGCCCGGTTACTGGGAACACATCATGCGGTCGCTGTGGTGTTCCACCCATGGCACTTAAGTGTATTGACGCCTGCAATGGCCAGCGAAACGTGAAAGCTAACACTGAAAATCCATCACAAAGGTGTTTTACAGTTTGAGCAATCTCAATGATATGTTTATGTGACGTAGGAAGGCAGTGACAGATGGCAAATGAGGAAGAAGAAGAGAAATGGAATGAACGTGGCGTATGAGCCAGGCCACGTCTCCTATTCATCAGAGCGTCACACGAGTCGACGGGACGAAGGCCTCCCAGCCACTTCATCAGTGTCTCATCATCGATGCAGTTCTCTACAAGACGCCCCTGACTACACATCGACTACGGAATCATCTCCTGGCCGCACACAGCGACCAGCACCATGACAGAATCATCGACTAACCTTCCCATCCCCAAGTACACCGGAGCAGCAGACGATGGACCTGTACAGGACTGGTTCGACATGTTCGAGCTTCACGCAACCGCTGCATCATGGTGGGAACGTGAGATGGTCGCCAACTACACCAACTACGTCTCCAGTGAGGCCTTCTAATTCTACCCCACCCACATATTTCAAGACGACGATTCATGGGAAAAGATAAAACAAGAGATGATCGTTTGGTTTAAAGAAAACAATGATGACTACGACGAAAACTTGCTTGTAACCCACCATCCACCGACAACAGCACTCGGTCGTCACAGTCAAAAGCAGCCTTCACGCATTGACCAACCTCCTGCTTTTCCGTCGCGTGGATCTTCGGTCACTCACAACGCCCACCTCGTGTCTCACGCGTTCACTATGGTCGGAATAGAGCGCAGAAGCTACGAGCATACTCAGTCAAGCCCGTCACCTACAGTTCGGTTTCATGCGCCAGAAGAGTTCGCATCCTTCGTTCCACAGAAACAGTCATTTCCAGTTAAAATATGACCAAACTGATCCTTTCGCAGTGCCGCCGTCGAATTCCCAGCCACCTGAGAGCCCAACCCACACAGGAGGCTTGGAAGGATTAACTCTCAAGCACTGCCCTGTGCCAAAAACATCCGTCAAAAATGGCGTTGCAAGAGCCTCAGCAAATTTTTCTGCCAATTCTGGCACACAATCTTCATTGCCTGACACGAGTCGCGACACCCTAACAAGTATGCACTATTTGCTGGTCACGTCAACCTAAAAAAAGCGGGCTCATGGTTTCAAAGGAAGTCCACTTCGTCAAACAGTGCAACATCAGCAATGCCTACAAAAGCAACAAGAGGAAGCCCAACAGCTAAAACGCCCACACTAACATCGGCAACGGACAACTAAAACAACATCGCAAAGATAGTTGCGACCTGAAGAGTGTCATGGTCAACATACTCTAAAGAAAAGAGTGATTCCGCATCTGAGCTATCTTCGCAGAAAGAAAAGCCAAGGAACTTTTTCGCACCAGCGTTCAAGATTGCGCCTTAGGTCTGAACATCTGCGTCATCACAACAGAAAACTCCCCAAAAGCCACAAAACAACCTCTTGTGCTCTGCAGGAACACAACATACGCCTAATCAGCCACAATGAATGGGCGGGCAAACTGCATGCATGGCGCTTGTGTGACCCACGACAAAAAGTGCGACGCCTACGAAACATTCAATCCTGCAAAGCGTTCCAACCTCGTTTGTTCTTTGCAAGAATACCGGCTGTATTTCCATCTGTTCCCATGCTCAAAGCATGTTCATGTTGTCCACAGCATTACAGCCAACCTCGCCCACCTGAGGTCTCCTAGATGTCACTGAACTGCCTTTCCTGTGAACGTTTTTGTGCAAGTGCATGGAACTGCCGTGTTGCATGGAAGTACTCTATTTTGTGACATTTTTTCTATGAAGAGACACCACTTGTTCATGTATATTAGTTTGTAGCTCACGCATTCTCTCGGGGAAGGAGGAATCCTGTGACGTAGGAAGGCAGTGACTGATGGCAGAGGACGAGGAAGAACAAGAGAGATGGAATGAACATGACGTATGAGCCAGACCACGTCTCCCATTCATCATAGCGTCACATATATTGTTCGAAACAACAGGGGACACAAA
Source organism: Rhipicephalus annulatus (assembly GCA_013436015.1). Lineage (NCBI taxonomy): Eukaryota > Metazoa > Arthropoda > Arachnida > Ixodida > Ixodidae > Rhipicephalus > Rhipicephalus annulatus. Next base: position 26,295 of record WOVY01006837.1, on the reverse strand, counting down.
GTACCCGCGCATAACATGAATCGCCGCACAGTGTACGTCGTGGTGTCCACGTTTCGTGGTCATTGCATTTCGTTTCAAGTTTTCAAAGCCACGCCGGCGAATGGGCTCTCATCTGTTCGAGCAAATGGCTTATCGCCTTTATTTCTGCCGCTAGCGAACATCGTCACATTCTGGCTATTTTATCTTTTGGTGTGAATGTGAACTGTATGTTTAGGTGAGTTCAACTTGAAAGTTTGATTAATGAATAGCTTATTTGTGAGGAAATCATAACAGTTCGCGTGACCCATCCGCAGTTGACGTCATCACATCAGTACATTTTATAATGTCTCAGTTTTATAATGTCTCACATGTACACTTCAGATCGCGAGTGGTTCCGATCACCGCTAATTTCTTTAAAATGTGTCTGGTGGGACACAGGCGCAGAAATGAGCGTTTTATCCTGAGGTTGTATGCTTAGACGAAAACACAAATATTTTCGGGGTTCAACAGGAGGAAGGTTCCCAGTTCTAGTCGAAAAGCTGAATTGAACGACTTGAAAATAAATCGAGCGACTCTTCTGCATGTCGACGATGTGGGTGCGCTTTGAAGACGTGGACAGGGAAAAGACAGGTGTGCGCTGCCGATTCCCGGTCCGCGTCTTCAAAGCGCATTCGTATTGTGGCCGTGCACAATCAACTGGCCCAATTAAGTTTGCTGGCAAACTTCTGCAATTTATGCATTTTCTGTTTGTATAGGCGCAACCACTGTAGGAGCTAAGACGGAGCAAATGGCCGCAGTCATCGGAACGCCACGACAGATATTTTGCGCGGTGCTCATAAGCCACGCGAACAGTGAGCCCCCTTCATGTCGCCACTAGACGTTGCTGCAAACACATCCTAACGAATGCACATGAAATAACAGAGCAGCAAACTGAAACACACTGTGAAAACACCGCTGGAAGTATTCAAAAACGTATTGCCGGAAGTGCCATGCCAGAAGTCTACCAAGGCAGGCCATGCGGTTGTGAGCCAGTTTGTTTAAAAACACCAAAACCGTCTATACCAAAGCCTGGACAGACAACATATTAATCACCCCATCTTGAAACTTTATGCCCTTGGCAAACTGCTTGCCAAGTATTGCTTCTAGACTAGCCAAGTGGCTCAGCTAGAAGCATTTGCAGAAGAGCAAGACGTTTTCCCTCCAACCATGCTCAGTTTTTGCGCCCACATACCTACTCAAGACGCCCTTGTAACAATCTACCACGATTTATTGAAAAACTCTGTACGCGCGGGCACGCGAAAAATGCTGGGCATAGACCTACGCAAGGCGTTAGATAACGTGACACATCAAGCGATAGCCCAGCGCTTGGCTTTAGGACACCCTAGTGAACGTATTTACAACAGCGTGTGCTCCCTCCTACAAGGCCGCACTGTAGAACTTTCCCTCAGTGACAGCAACGCTATGAAGCGTCTTGTCCTATCTAACAAAGGCACGCCCCAGGCATCCATTTTTTCACTTTTCCTCCTTAGCATTGTAATAAGCCAAGTTCCACAGTTACTAAACCGCATACCCAATATGTGACCACGCTATACGTGGACGATGTGACGGTGAGTACCACTACCGGCTCTGACGGACAGATCGAGGAGGCAATTCAACGCGCCCAGGGCACAGTAGAGCTCAGCAGTGCTCAGTAGAGAAATCTTAACTTCTCCTTATTCGTCTTATGACTACCAAAATGTTAAACGCCCGCATCTAACAACCATTCCTCTCAGGATCGCCGGATCCAAAGTACCAATAATGCAGCACAGGCGCGTTCTCAGCCTTCACGTGTAAGCCCACAGGAGCGATACCGCCGCACTAGAGAGGCTTGCGGTCACCGTCACTTGGACTACTCGTCTCTTGAGAAGTATCACTGCGCGAAAACACGGCATGAAAGAAATAGAACTTCTCCAGCTGTAAAACGCTTTCGTAACCACAAGAGTCACATACGCCTTGCCGTACCTACGACTTCTCAAGGCTGAAAAAGAAAAAAAAGTAGGCAGACCTATTCGCCCAGTCCACAAGAGCGCTTTGGGACTCTCCCGCACTACATCGAGCACGCCCCTCCTCAGTCTTAGAATTCACAATGCAATGGACGAACTTATCGAGGCTCACCGAAGTGCACAATTTCAACGATTGCGTGGTAGTGATACCGGCAGATGGATACTCCGATGTATCGGCATTCCCTCGTCACCAAACGAACAAGACTTGATCTCGCTAGCACTTCTCATCAGACAGCGCTTTATTGTGCAGCCGTAGCCGATGAACATGCTGGCCGGCATTCATTGAGGCACTTCGCACGTGCCAGAAGCCTTCACAGTGCCTATGATACGAACACTAAGGTGGCTCGCGCCGACAAACAGGATACCCAGCCCCTAAACAAACCTATGCAATCTATGTGTCGTGGAAACGTACCCAAGTCTATAAAGAGCCTACTAAGATATGCACTGGCTCCACACGCACACATGACCCAACCGAGGCTGAAGAAGCTGCCATAGTACTCGCCACAATGACCAGATTTGAAACAATCATTAGTCACTCCAAATCTGTCATCATCCGATTTGCCCGTGGCATGTTTTCCCAACCACGACGTGACTTCTCCATCCTCTGCTCTGAGCGGCACGCAAAGCTTAAGGTGACACTGCTGCCAGCAGCACCGACGACGACGATTCTTGTTTAATCAAACTCATCTGGGTCCCAGCACACGCAGGAAACCCGGGTAACGAAACCGCTCTCAGACAAGCTTGAGGACTCGTACGCCGAGCGGTGGGCCAGACTTTCGGCCACGATATCGAAGCGACTTGACGCAGTACTACAAGCTATCAAGGCAAACCAAATAATTCCGCTCCCGCAACTAAACAAAGCTAAACAAATCATTTGGCGATGGCTTCAAAGCAACTCATTCCCTTTTCCGTAGATATACAGACACATATACCCAGCTTCTGTCACATATACGTGCACCCTTGGCAAAACACAGAACGAAACCTTGGACCACATTATCTGGGGATACAGCAAGGACACATCTCCACCAAACATCTTTGTAGAGTCACCTTCAAGTGAGGTCGGAGAGACAATTCTCAAGAACACAAGCCTGGACACCCAGCTGCCGGCCATCAAACGCTCTGACAAGGTGGCGACCAGGCATGGCCTGAGAGCCCTCGCCACTTAGGAAAATGTCAGCTGCCTTGATAAAGTTGTTTACTACTACGGGTTAAACCACGACCGTGACGCTGGCGAACTGCCGCCACTTTGCTTTTAACCGAACCAAGAGACCCTTGCCGACTTGCGTAGCTGGGATGACCAGTGATATAAAAACAGATTTTTTATAAACTCCACGAAGTATACACATACACAACACTAGCAGTCGTAATACAAACATCGTAATACAGCTGCAAGAATGTTGTTTTATTGCTCAGGATATGACACTGAGGCTAAAATATTCTCTTGCTCAATTCGGTGCACATTACATATTTTATTACTGGAAATCGACACTTCAAATCAGCGATGCTTAGCAATTATTAACTTGTGAACCTATGAATAGCAGAACATATAAATTTAGGTAAAAATCAATCTTCTCTTCGGACGTTTCCCTCCCATGAGTTTTGGCCGAGTGCTGAAGCTAAGAGAAAGAAGAACCGAGCCGACAAAAACTAGCACTCTGAAAAAGTATCACCTGGCAACAAAAGATTTTTATCATTTCAAGTACGCTTGCAAATGTTGATGGCGCTCCTCAAAAAGGCAAAGATATCAACAACGACACTATGATGCCGAGTCCCACTACTAAATTTATACCTACACGGGTGTGGTGTGCACAGTCTCCCTTGTGCATCCACTGCAACGAGATTGAACCTCTGCATCATTTCCTATTAGCATGTACGTTGTATACAAATCCTAGGAAAACAATGTTAGAAGGACTTCTCTGTATGTTGGCTTTAGTTTATCCCTCTCGGTGGCCCTTTCCCTAAGAACAACTTTAAATGGCTTTAGCTACAGGAACGTTTGCGAAACCGTATGTGATTTTCTAAAGTTCAGTTGCTGACCCACATGTCGCCGGATCGATTCGCGGCTGCATTTTCGATAGAGGCTGAAGTACTGTAGGTCCTCCTGCTCAGATTTGGGCGCACGTTAAAGAGCCCCAGGTGTACGAAATTTCTGAAGCCCTCTGCCACGGCGTTTCTCATATTCATGTAGTGGCTTCAGGACAGTAAACCCTACATACTGTTACGGATCTGATGGGTTTATTTACACTGAAAATGCCAGCGCTCAACCGTCACTGCCAAATCACCATCGCTCGAGAGCGTGCTACCTCTTCTTTTTTCTCGCTCTTTCAGTCCGCGTTACATTTTCCTCCGGGCAAGACGAAGCTCACCGAGCGAGTTAAAGCGATCGGTTGTTGTAGGGCTTCAATCGGGCAATGTGCACAATTTGCGTCTTACGCCAACACCAGTTCTGAGCCGTCACTTTTGCTACAACGTAAGTGATGTCACTCAAGCGCTTAGTAATGACGAATGGTCCTGAGTACTTGAAAAGAAGCTTCTGGCAAAGCCCCTTCTTTCGAACAGGCGTCCACAGCCAGACAAAATCACCCGTAGCGAAAGTCACAGGTGGGTGTTTTGCGTCGTAACGGACTTTAGCGCGAGCGTGGGCGGAGAGAGTGCGGGGCCGAGCAAGTCGACGAGCTTTTTCGGTGCGGCACAAAGTCTGCGTGACACTGACGTTTTCGTTCGTCGAAAAAGGAAGTATGGTGTCAAGGAAACTTTGGGGATGACGAGCATAGAGGAGAAAGAAAGGCGCTTAACCTGTGACCTCGTGTGTCACGGCATTCAAGTCGTATGTAACAAGAGGTAATACGGCATCCCAGTTTTTGTGATCCGCAGCAACGTACATTGACAGCATGTTGATCATGGTACGATTGGTGCGCTCAGTGAGGCCATTGGTATGAAGATGGTATGGCGTGGAATGCCGATTTTGGCACCCACAAAGCCGTAGCAACTCTCCGACAAGGTCAGCAGTAAACTGCCGGCCGTGATCACTTTTCACCACACGAGGGGCCCCGTGACGGAGTATAATCGAGTGCAGAAGAAACCATGAAACATCAGACGGTGTGGCTGAAGCAACCGCCATCGTTTCAGTATACCGTGACAGGTAATCTACACGTACAAAAATCCAGCAGCGGCTGGTGGTAGACTTGGGGAAAGAGCCCAGTAAATCTATGCCGACTTTTTCGAATGGTGATGTCGGTCGCTTAACTGGTTGCAGATGGCCGGCCAATGACGTGGTAGGTTGCTTGTGACGTAGGCAGACATCACAACTTGCGACTCAGTAAAAACGTTGTCGAATACGGTAAAGAGTTCGGGCAAATCGAAGGTGGCCAGACGTGATGTCATCGTGCATGGCTTGGAATACCGCAAGGCGCAGGCATTCTAGCACGACAAGGAGTAGTGTGGAACCATGGCTGGTGTAATTCTTGCAATATAGTAGGGCGTTATGAATCACGAATGGCATGGTGCGTTTGGAGCTACGAGCCACATCAATCATTGGTTTCAGCGAAGGGTCATGCCGTTGCTCGTGACGAAAGACGTCCATATATGGGAAGTTGCAGGAGATTGCAGCCAGGTAGTTATCGAAATTATTATCATCAGCATCCACAGTCGCGGATGGAAGACGAGATAAGCAGTCGGCATATTTGTGACATCGACCGCTCTTGTAGGTCACAGGATAATTATATTCTTGAAGCCGTAAGGCCCAGCGAGCCAAACGACCAGCTGGGTCACATAGTCCGACAAGCCAACAAAGCGAATGATGATCTGTGACGATCTTCAATTGCTGGCCGTACAAATAAGGTCTGAACTTTTGGGTGGCAAAAACAACCGCTAAACATTGCAGTTCGGTGACTGTATAATTACTCTCCGCCTTAGTCAAAGTACGACTTGCATACGCCACGACGTGCTGCCACCTGTCGTGATACTGAACTAGCACGGCACCAACACCGATACCACTAGCATCTGTATGCAGTTCCGTGAGTGCCTCCGGGTGGAAAATGCGCAAGAGGGGACCGGAAGTAAGCAAATACTTCAGCTGCTCGGAAGCAGCCTCGCACTCAACGGTCCATCAGAATGGGGCGTTTTTGTGGAGCAACTCTGTCAGAGGATGAGTAAGCTGGGTGAAGCTACAGAGATCCTTCACAGACGTTGGTTGCTTGAAGTCTCAGACAGCAATGATCTTTTGCGGGTCTGGCCGTATACCGTCCCTGTCCGCTAGATATTCGAGCATGAGGGCTTGAAGCTCACGAAAACGACACTTCTTTGCGTTTAAGACGAGACTAGCTTGTTTGAAGCAATCTAGAACAACGCTAAACCGATGATTGGGCTCGTGGAATGCCTTGCCAAAATAATTACATTGTCGAGATAACACATACATATCTCCCATTTGAGACCGCGAAGGATGGAGTCCATGAATCGCTCGAAGGTAGCTGGGGCATTACATAAGCCAAACGGCATAACGTTAAAGTCAAATAACCCATCAGGCGTGACAAAAGCAGTCTTCTCTCTGTCAGGCGGATGCATCGGTATCTGCCAGTATCTAGACTTTAGGTCGACGGACGAAAAGTATGCGGCCGAGTGCAGGAAATCAACAGCATCATCGATGCGTGGTAGTAGATACACGTCTTTCTTTGTGACGGCGTTGAGGCGGCGGTAGTCGACACAAAATCACCAAGAGTGGTCTTTCTTTTTTACCAATATAACAGGAGCTGCCCAGGCACCGCTTGATTCTTGAATAACGCCTTTCTACAGGATTTCGTTTACCTGATCGGCGATCACTTTCTTCTCTGACGGGGATACGTGATAGGGTTTCTGGCGTATTGGTGTAGCATCACCCGTGTTGATGCGGTGGTGCATAGGGTATTCGGTCCACGTGGATCAACGCTTGTCTTGAGCGAAATTAAAGACTCCCGCGTACCGTGTAAGCATCTCCTCGAGGGCATCCTGCTCTGAAGAAGGCAACGACTGATTTATTATGCGTTTCATCTCGGCTGAGTAGTTGGGTGCAGTCTGACTGATGGCTGGAGACTCTGAGCCCATTCTAACGTCCACTGTGGCCTGCTCCTAAACGCTCCCAGTTTAAATCCGGCTGGTAGGACAACACGCTCTGATGCTACGTTGAGCGCCCACAAACAAGCCTGTCCGTCGATGACTGTAAGGACACACCGTAGGACCAGAACATTCTTCTTGATGGCATTTGTATGATCGTGCTCAACAAGTCCGGTGCAGGGTCCTGAGCGGACGTGAGAAGAGCATACGGGAACTAGCACTGCTGTCCGACCAGGGATCGTTACATTTTCAGACAACGAAAGAGCATCGATGAGGAGAGTTGGAAAAATGTAAACTATGGCAGCGGGCAACGTACTTTGTAGAAGAATCTCTCCAGTTCCACAGTCAAGCGTAGTGTCACATTCATGAAGGAGGTCTATCTCTAAAATGACGTCATGAGTTGCGTGAGCCAGTACAGTGAATTCAACTGGGAAATTTTGTCCACGAATCGTGAGTACAACTGAGCAAATACCAACAGGGCATAACGCTTCGCCTCCAACTCCACGAAATGTTTCTTTACGATACCACGTAACATTACTTTGTGGCCCAAGAAACGATGCTTGAAACGAAGAGTCATAACTGAAATAGCAGCACCAGTGTCTACAAAACAAGAGTGTCTACACCGTCTATACACACACGCACTTTGTTCATCAACATCACCACAGAAGGAGGACTTGGCGAAACTGACCATCCCACGACCGCACCTCCATTGGCCACACCAGCTACTTTCCCAACTAATGCGGGGAAGGTGACCGACGACGCGGAGACGGCGACTAGCGGGAACGTGTCGGAGGTGTCGTCAGGCTTCGCTCGGAGGCGGGGGACTCGCTGCGAAATTCGTTAGACCATTGCTGTCGGGGATGGTGGTCGGCCGGGTGAGCGGTCCAGGTTTCACGCATACGAGGCGGGTACGTCAAAAAACATGGCGGCATGGGCGTTTCGTGCGTACGAGCCGTGTACGTCAAAAAACGTGGTGGCGCAGGTGGCCGGTTGGGACAGAATCGTGAAATATGCCCTAAAGACCGCATGTGTAGCAAGCGGGGACTTGTCGGCTCACATTAGAAGGAGCAGAGGTAGCAGAAGTACGCGGAGACAGGTCGTGCTCTGCAGGAACATTTCATGATGATGCATAGTAGTCTTTAGGTAGAGGCCTGGTTGACGATGGTCGGAGGTCTTCAGCGGCACGCCGAGATGATGACATCCGGTGGTGGCCGGGATCCGCCGGGGAAAACGGAAGCCATGGGGTTAAATCTGCTGTTTCTGTGTGCTGTCTGTTTCGACGTGGCGCTCTCGCATCCAGTAGGGAGGTGGTTCGGGGCAAGCAGCGAACGAGCATTGGTGGTGAGCATCACCTGCTTGATGCCGTACGAGCTCTTCTTGAACTACCCGACGTAAGATGAAGAGAATGTCTTCGCATGTGGCGACGTCCATACTTGCAACAGTGGAAACATCGTCCAAGCGCCCGAACATTGGTAAAATTCTCCGGGTCTTCAACACCTCGAATGCGCGACACTGCTGCCTGAAAATAGAAGGAGTGTTCAAGTTCTCTTTCGTTGTGAGAAAATTTTACACGTCTTCGGTGATGCTTTTTAACAAATGACCGACCTTGTCTTTGTCAGACATATTTGCGATGACGATCCGGCAAAGCTTCAATACTTCTTCAATGTAGGTTGTGCACGTTTAGCCGGGCAACTGAGCCCTACGTGACAGCGTTTGCTCAGCTTTCTTTTTCGCAGAACTCGTGTCCCCAAAGCAGTTCTTCAGATCATGAACAAATATATCCCAAGTGGTGAAGACATGTTCATGGTTCTCAAAGCAAAGCAAAGCGGTCCTGGCAAGGAAGAATACTACGTTCAGGAGCTTCGCCGGCGCACCCCAGTCGTAATAGCGGCTCACTCTGTCGTAGTGTTTTAGCCAAGCATCCACGTCTTCGTTAGTTTTACCTGAGAATATCCGTGGTTCAGGCACCCAGTAGTCTGGTTGTCGAGGTCAACGGCCACCTTGTGCCATGTCGGTGGCACTGGCGGATGCAGCAGCGTAGTACGTCAACGAAATTGCTGTGTCGTCGTTCATGCTGTAGTTGTCCGGAGGTAGCCAGCTAAGCTCACTCGCAAATCAACGTGTCATTCAGGCTCACCATTTTGCTACTTTATGGACATAGCTGAGCAATCTCAGGGCTGTGGCGGCGAATGTGTTAAGAGTACAGACGCAAACCTATACAAATCTGCACACTATCCACGGCGTTTAAAGACATATGCCCGTTGTGTGGAGCCACCCTAGCACTTTTCACATCATGTGCGAGTGTGCAAATCACGGTGACACAAATGGCACATGGGGCGAATGGGAAATGCTGCTGTCTAGCCCAGCTTTGGTAGATCAGCTGCTACTGATTCACAAAGCTGAACAGATGGCTTATGCCAGTGAGGCCCCTGGAATAGGGGCACCACCCTGCCGGAGAGACTACGTCCTTTTTCCTATACATTTTCTACATGGTACAGTTGTTATAGCTTATCTGGTTTATGTACATGTGACAGGTTCTGTAAATATTGCTGGTCGGGCTAGCTATCGAATGTTTATCTTCGACAACAGAAGGAGGTGAGCGTTTGATTCACATAAGATGTATACATATTTGCACAAAAAATAAACACGAAATGGGTAATGCTAGAATCAATAAAAGATAAACTAACAAGCACTGTCAGTTCTCGTTAACGAGGAGAAACCTCAAGTCTCAACGGTTCTTCGAGTGAAAGTTCTTGTGTTGGGGTCTGAACGCGCAAGGAGACAGATACGGCTTACCAGTGGTTCACGCCGTTTAATATAGTCCGGTGAGGAAGCCGCCATTGTGGCAGTGCACAAGCTTGGGCCCGTAGCCCGACGGCTCGCTCCTGCTCTCGGCAGACGACGTCATCTGTGGCGCAGTCTTCTGGTCGAACACCAGAACCAGGTCGTGCAAGCAACTCGCCAATAGCCTCGGTGGTGGTTCAGTGGTCACCAGGACCTCGTGATTGTCGTCGCTGGCTAAGTGGATGCCTGGACACCTCGGTATCTGCACCAGATGAGTTCGCACGCCGCACCCAAGCCACGTTCCTTCAAGCGCAAACTCAATTCTTCCTCTTCCACCTTCTTCGATACCGTGGCTCTGAATTTTTTCCTGCAATTTGTTTAGGTTTTTCTTCTTTTCAATCGCCAGTGTTTGCCGCACAGGCACAGATAACACATATTCAGCTGCCCATCTTGCTGCACCACATTCGAAAATCACTTCACTCATGCACTTCACTCAAAAAAGCACATAATATTGTTTTGTACAGCTCCTGCTTGCTAGTAACAGTATAGATTCCGACATTGTGCCACCAGCACATCACCAAAGTTAAGACAACGAAAAAAGAGACAATCACACAGGCGTTTTCTTTGTGTGAAGGTAAATGTAGGTGAACATCCAAAGCCTGCAGCAATAATTTGGCCAAACTACTTATGACGCTCCTACGACGACATGGACTAGGCATGGTGTTCATCATTTTTTAGAGCCTAATTATGCTTGGCGTGAACTCCTCATAAATATATGTACGAGGAAAATATTGAAACGGTGTTTGACAATAGGAAGGCAATATGATTTGTCGACTAAAATTAGCCAGTTCTCAGCCGTAGACGTTTTAGGAAAGAAAGCATGCTAAAACACTCTTGTATTACTCGAATGGAGGTGTTTCGCGCCGAAGTGAAACGGACCTTACGGAGAAGAAAAGTGGTATGACCGTATGCGAACTGTTACGCCCTTACACTGACTAAGAAAATTAAAATTTCGCCATGCATTTTGTCGTAAAAAGAGCCAAAATAAATTCCGTGCCAAAAAAGGCTTCCTTACAGTGCATTGAAAAGATCCGGGCACTGATTGTTCCTCGCTCGCGATGGAGAAACAGCAATGGGCATGCCCGCGTGCTGTGCACTCCTTCTTCCGCGTTGTCCCCTTCTCCAGTAAACCACATTAAACGCGCCTTCTCTATGCAGCCGGACGCGCGAGGTTGCCGCTCTTTTAAGGGCGGAGCTCCTCATACAGACACCTGTTTGTCCCTCGTAGCCATTATAGTGTGTAACAAGTATAACATTTTGACCTCCATGGTGGTGCCAGTGAGAGATTTCTTCAGTGCGTTGTTGAACAATAAAAAATAATGCTCAATGTACATGCCAGTGGCTGCTAATGGGGAATGAGAGACAGGAGCATTTGGCTTTTAGTTAACGTGCACGCTGCAATCCCCATTAGCAGCCATTGGCAATTACATTGAGTACTATTAGACAAGAAAGGGTTGCTATGTTATACTCACTGGGTGTAACCTCATTAGTTTTAGAAAGGTTTAGTGAGCGTTGAGCCGCAGTGCCATGAATACAGTGAACTAGTATATACCATGAACTCAAGGTGGTTAAAGATGGGAAGTAGATAGGAAGTGCAAGAAGTAAGAAAGGAAAAGCCGAATTCTCCTGTCTCTCTTTTCCCAATAGCAGCCATTGGCATGTACATTGAGCATTATCTGACAGGAAAAGGTTGCTACGTTATACTCGCTGGGCGTAACCTCCTTGGTTTTAGAAAGGTTTAGCGAGCGTTGGGCAGCAGTGCTATAAATACAGTGAACTAGTATAAACCATGAACTCGAGGTGGTTAAAGGTGGGAAATAGACCCGAAACGCAAGATGTAAGAAAGTGTACGTGTGCCACCTCTAGTTTAGTCGTTGGAATGTCTGCTGGATGGCGCTGCTTCTATATGGGGAATATATGATGAAAATATGCGAGATGGTGGTACTTGGAGTATTGAATAGATGGACGAACGGACACACAGAGAGATGCATGGAGGGACGCATGAACGGACGCAGGGGCGGATGCATGGATGAACGCAAGGACGGATGCACGAACAGACGCACGCACGGGCGGGTGGATGGACGCATGGACGGTCACACAGACGGACGCATGGACGGACGGAAGCAAGAACGAATGAACGGCGAATGCTTCACCCCACTCTTCATCATTCACTCTGTGGATATGCTGCCAATTTTTTTCTCTTTTTTGCAGGAGAGTATGGCGTTAAGAACGGGCGGAAAGATATCCGCAGCGAGCAATCTAGAAGCTCTTTACTACAGTTAAGAATACAAGAAGCATGCGTTGATTGCAAGGCATACTTCCGTTTCACTTGTGCTTGCCCTGTGTGTGGAAAACGTACACTTGGCCAGTCATTTAATCTCACGTTTTGTTCGGCACTGCTCTTTCACGTGTGCCCATAATGTTTATTACCGTAACCTTGTCTCGGTGTGTGGCCTCTTGGTAAACGTCACCAGAAGCAATAGGTCAAAAGATTTTCGTGGATGTGAGTTGGAACATCGAAACTCGGTGTGGACACACTTGCGAAGTTAGCAAATTAGACACATCGAGCAGCAGAAAGGAAACAGAAATTCACTTGTGAAGCCGACCCACGCTGCATTTGTCCTTAGCTCTAGCAAATATAGCTTATAGAACGCTTCACGGTACTGGAGTCAGCCGAAGCACGTCGAGGCTACGTAGTAGAGCTTTCGGTTAAGCGTACTGAGGGCTGTACGTCTCTAGTCAACATGCTTAATGCTGAGCACTCAAGCGCTCAACTAGCATTATGAAAAAACAAGATTCAAATAACACCATTGCCTTATAGGTTATGAGGCATGTGCAGTTCATGAAAGGCTCACATCTGTTTGGATGAAGCATTAGGTGCTGAGAAAACATTCGCAGATGTGGGATTAGGTTTCTTGCGAAGTGGTGGGCGAGTATCTGTCTATGCTTCAATTTTAGGTGCGAAGGCCCTTAGGGCCGAGCCTTGTTGTCGTATGCATGTATCTCACACTACGAAACCAAAAGTGAAACTGAACACGTCATGAATAAAGCCTGCATGCGTGAATGCGTTCAACGTATAATCTTTGTTGTCCCCGGGCGTCCTATATTAGCGATAATTATTTAAGGCAGTTTAGCCATCCTGACTACACCTTCATTAAATGCCTTGTTGTGTTGCTGGAAGTTAGGGAAGTTCCCGGGTTAATTAAATGCCTCGTTGTGTTGTTAGAAGTTAGGGAGGGTCCCCAGGTCATAAACTATAGTAATCAGTGTCAATTTATTCACTCACCGCTGTTTCTTTCAAGAGCAGCTTGCGATAATGCCCACCGTACATGAAAAACAAGTAGGAAGACGCTACACATTTGTACTGTGGCATACTAAGATTCTTTGAGTAACCCACGAGGTAGAGCATATTTTGGGAAGCAGGAAGCTGAAAAAAAGTTCGAATTCGTGCTTCAGTACACAACGCTACATATTGCAAACAGACAGAATAGGTGAAGCAGTGACATAACCGTTATGATCTCGGGCTCTCTATGCAACATCCTCCGCTTTTCTTTGAAACTGCTTGTTGGAGGCTAGCTGCTTGACAGCAACATAATTTACATGGAGAGGGAATCGCAGGCAGAAGCAAGCACCATTTTGTAGAAAGCCGTAAGGCACACTTTCTGTATTTCTCACAAAGTTCATTCTTACTCTTGGAATTGCATTAGATTGTTTCCTCGAAATTCATACGTGTCCGTCAATATTTGAGAAAGTTATAATACAAAGATTGTTTGTGTTGCGCTTCTAAACACGATATTAGCCACAAAACCCAGATGTCGGCGATGAAGAACGACACAAAAGTTTGTATATTTAAACGCAATTTCACATTTACTAACTCTAAACTTCAAAAAGTTCTCAATGTGAACTGTAGCCGAAACTTTAAGCCGTCAAAAGAGCTGGTGAAGCCACTAATGAGCAGCAACCCTTGGCCGGTAGCATGGTGCTACAATATTTTTTATGATGACACCATAGCTGGCTTCGCGTCCAGACTGTTTGCTGCACCTTGTGCCGCCATCAGGTTTTGCTAACATCAAGGCTTAGCATAATTACTGTATATAGCTCCTTCAAAAGCCGGAGCTACACACTAAACCAAATCTCACCCTTAAGGGTGTAAATGAGCTTGTCGCCAGACGAACACCCTTTGCTCCCTATTGGGTGTTCAAAAAAAGGTGCTGAGAAAGGGTGCAGAGCTCAGCACCCTTAAGAAAAGGGTGCAGAGCAAAAATTTTGAAGGGTGTAATGAGTGCACTCTTTAAAAAAGGTGCTGTGATGTCATAACACTATTTAAAATGGGTGCTGGAAGGGTGCTCCACATCGACGTACCTGTGGGCCAAATCTAGGATTGATGCTGGAGATGGCTAAAAATGCAGATTGTTGTATACTCTGTATACCATGCTGAGTGACAGCCCACATACGGTTTGTTAGTACTTGAACACATGTACTAAGTCGTTCATTCCACCCTGAACACATGCACGTGGCCGGCCCTCCACAGAGTGCCTTCCGCAGGCGCCTATGAAACTAGCACTGAAACACAGTGACAGCTCTAGGTGGGGCTTTTGCATCATCGTCTTTTAAAACACAGTGTCTCTGCAGTGAAGCTACTGGTAAGTCGGCTCCAGTATCTTGCTTTCTCTATGTGTAGGCAAGTAGAGAATCCGGCACTGTTATCGAGAAGTGCTGCAATTGTGTCTTACCCTGTCCAGGTGCTGTTCCTCGAGTTTTCGTTTTTGGCTGCTCTGGATAGAACAAGCTGCACTTCTGAAGAACAGTGTCGAATTTTAGATAAGCTTGTACTGTTACAAGAGCAAAGTTAGCTTCACCACAAAGGAAGTGTTATTTGGCGAAGCCGCCGTTCTCCAGCAGTCAACAAAGTGGAGGCCCACTTACAGCTCTCTGTACGTTTGTGTACTAGTTACCAAAGTGCCCTCGAGAAGCGCTCGGCAGAGTGCCGGATGCATGGTGCAATGTCAAGGTGGAAGTAGACAATATATAAATATATACCTTAAAGCAAGCTATATTGAATAAATATGTGTGTTTCAATAATCATGAAATTGATCCCAGAGTGCGTATATGGCCTGTGCTACCCATTTTTGGTCCAGAATGAATGTAATCTATTCAAGGCCCCTTGCTGCACACATGCATGCACAATTCATGGATGCTTGGTCAACATGCAGACATGTATGCCTGCAAATTGAAAATTCTCAAGTTTCGAATACTGGTGATTATTTCAAATGCCATATACTCACTTTGAAAGACACAGATAATATGCACTAAATACAGAACCTTACGACATTGCGCTCTTTTAAATTTTGTGTAGCAGACGTGAGCTTTTATGCACGTGAGAATGCAAGATATTAGGCCCCAACAAAAATTTATGACAAATAAATTAACATGATGCAAATAGTCACTATTTTATTGTACATAGCATACAACCGAAAAAGATTGACAATAGTAAACATGAGCTATGACCTTCTGCATCGATTGTATTGGTGAGATCTTTGCGAGTAAGGATCAATTTTCTGTTCTTCAAATCTTTTCTTTACGGGTAGACATCTTTTTTCTGACGAGACTTCTTTTTAACTTTTAACATCTTGACTTCCCTCCTTGCATTGTAGGTAACAAATAAATTATTTAGAACAAAAAATATAAGTTAGAGGCACCAGCAGTCCAAAGGCGCTTATTGAGGGTGTTGCTAGTGCCTACAAAATTGAAAAAGAAAATGGATAGGAAAGTAGGTGTGTGGTAAAACATGTGGGCTTATATAACATGCTTTGGTCATCATGCTAAAAGCCATGACTACAAACTTGCTCAAGGCTTATTTACAGCTCTTCCTTTATATATGTGTGTGTGTTTCTAAACTTGTGCGTTACAAAATCACAAATATTGGCAAATAATTGCAAGTGGTGTTGGATTAATGTAATGTGGTCATTCAAACACTCCATCTTCAGCTGCCCAGGCGACTTTGGTTCCTTTTACAAAAGTGTGGTCAGGGCGCTCCTTCTCTACAGCACATCCGCACCCGGAAGCCTAAAATAAAGACAGAAGTAATCACTACGAGTTTCACAAGACAGACTGTCCAAGATACAATATGCTTTGTCATGCTAAAGTGTTCTTAGTTCTATGTGAGTAGAAGTCAGCATCAAAATTCGCTTTGTTTTCAACAGAAAACATGCTTGTTGGAGGTCGCCCCAGCCAAAAAACTGTGTAAACAACTTGACAGTACCTGGGGGCCTACAGAGGGTAGCGCGTACAAGTTTTCACATACAAAAACAAACAGCATAGTAGAAAGGAAATATATACCCAAGAAACATCTGAGCAATGATTCAGCATTATGCACACGTGAAACATGAGTTAGGTTTGAGTAAAAAAGCTATTCATCAAGTAATTGCGCACATTCGATTTGAACAAACCGAATAAGGCACTGAAGTTAATTAGTGTTTTTAATGAATTGTAAAGTGCCAATAAGCAATATTCTAGTCTAGCTCTACAATAGTGTGTCATGTATGTAGTACTAGTATTTGCCTGTTAGGTATGCTGTAGTCATGAACATATTCAGTTTTCCTAATACCTAAAACTTAGTATGCAGTCCAGCTGTTCATGTTCAATAAATAATTGTTTATGGTAGCATTTAGGTTACAAAATTGATGCTAAAAATTTGGCAGACCCCACATACTTTGGGAATAGATGTTATGCGAAACACGCATAACATGTCTTTTAATTATTTTATTGAGCGATCTTATGAAGTGGAGCTCAATATAAGTACAAATTCTCACACACACAAACGTTAAACAGCTGCATATGTTTTATTTGTTATGGGGAGATGTCATACCTTTGACAACATCAGCAGTTATTTGCTGTTTCGTAACGATGCCAACAGAAACATGTATCTTAGCCACACTAGAAGTGGTAGGCTGGTATGAAGCACTGGTGTTTGCGCTGGCACTCGCAACGATGGTAGCCCTCAACACTGCTACACAAATACTTCACAGGATGGTGTCTGACTACAATTGACTTTGATTCGACCTCACGGCTGCATCATAGGAGAGCACAAGTAATAGTTATAAAAATTGATAGCCAGTACTGCAACGACAGTTGATGTTACACAAATATTTGAGACTATTTGGAAAGTATAACCGAAGCCGGGCATGGCTTTGTGGTAGAATACTTATTTACCAAGCAGAATACTAGGTTTCGATTCCTGCTAGGACACTTTACTTTATTCTTTGCATTCATTTGGTCAATGCTGCCTATGTCAGCTTTTTAACATGATAGCGTTGAAGAGCTCGTGTCACAGAAAAACCGCCGCCGGCGTCTGCCCCGTTGGTTGTGAGCGAAAAATCGTCCGTGCATCTGTGACCAAAAAATCAAGTTACCTAGTTTCCAGAAACTCAAAATTCCTACTTATGACCTATTGAAGGCGTGCTAATTGCAGCAAAACAAATCCTCTAAGTCGTACTACTAGACACTCAACACAGGGCTTAACACACGGAAGTCTATTGACATCGGCCAAAAATTAAGGTTACATGTACAGCGCTATTCCTTTTCCCCATTTCATGAACTATACAATGTCATGATAATTGTACCCTGGTATTTTTGGTGGGCTATATCGCACAAAAAATGCAAGGATTATGTCAAAAGAATGGCATCAAATTTTACCGACATGACATCAAAATAGAGTTACAGGCTACTAGTCTTATTTATAATGTAAGAGCATTTAAGGTAAAGGCATTGAAGATAGCTGGTGGACTTTTTCACTATCTAGGTATCAAAATGCTGCAATGTCAGTCATAGTTTACTGACATTGCAAGCTGAAGAAAAGTGTGGCTCTGAAGGCATCAACACAGCGTTTCGCCAGATTTTCTAAGAAGGCAGTCTTTAAAATTGCTAATGTTTCCAATTTTTTTGCTATAAATTTCGTGCCTTGCATTCAAATGAACCTCCATCCTACTTGTTTTTTTACATTTGTTCTCTCACTAACTGCTTACCTTGTCTTGTCAAGTGTTCGTTGACATAAATAGGACTACTTGATCTAAAATGAAAGGCCACTGTAGACAGAGGTAAGTTTTTTGTCTTATCCAGAACATTTCATTTGTAACATCGTTCATAATGCACTACTATTTTTCTAACTAGGCTTGTTTGTTCCTTATCTGTCTGAGTGTCAATATCATCACGCGTAATGGTTTTTCCATCATCGCCCAAAAATTTTGGGCAGCGTCAAAAGAAAACCCTCATCTGAGACACCTTTGATGTCGGATAGTTCAACCTTGAACACAGTGTAAATTCTTCAATTTTCATCTGAAGTTGCTTATTTTCACCTGGAAGTTTTTTGTGCCTGTTTCAAGGTACGACAGGCTCTTCTTGCAAAGTCTTTATTTCTCAAGAGAGCACGTTGACACTGTCACCACCTTCGTTCCACACTTCTTGAAGGACCAAAGTTCAGTACGAATTTTGTGCTTGAAATCCTCTGGTTACCATGACAAAACAATTCACAGGAAACATTAGTACTCTTGCTTGGCAGGAGTGCATGCAGTAATACTAACACAATTAAAGCAAGAAATAAGTGTCTCACCTGTGCAAAAATGACTTTTGCAAGCACTGCGAAGACCACACACACTGCTGCCAAACTGAGGAGAATATGGAGAGCACTTTATATAAGTAGGCAGCGTCCAGTAGCTTGGTGAGGCACAACGCATAAGCAGGGTGAACAGAGCTGATGCTTCAAACAATGGTTCAGAGTTTGCTGGTGCTTGGGCTCCTTGACCTTGCCAGGAAATTTCCTTGAGCAGCCTCACTCAAATGAAATGACAGACCGTGCCGAAGAATTTCTGCACCAGTGCAAAAAAATTATTTTAGTGAGGTTTGTCTAGACTGCATGCACTGCTTGCCAAATTGCAGTGAATGGCTAGAAACGCATGGCCAACATATATTTAGTGGCACGCAACTGAGAAATACAAAAAGGGCATGCTGCAGTATAAATACAACAAAAAAACATGCTGCTGCAGAGCTTTTCATGTCGATGTCATACATGTGAATTTTCATTCACCTTTATAGCTCACTCATGCACGAAGATGAAGTTAGAACTCTTAGATGAATACACCCCCTTTTAGCTGTATCGACTGCGCGTAATTAAGAGATAAGCATGCGTGAGTAATGCTGTTGCCTGCAATCAATAAATTCTGTTCTTGAAGCTGACCAAATATATGCACGAGTGCATCCATAGAGGCACATTTGCATTTCTGTAGTTACGATACCCATGTGATGTGTTTCTTAAGTAAATGCCATGCAATATGCACCGTATGAATATTTTATTCCGTAAAATTGCAATACCACTGCATATACATGTCAGTATGCGCATATGCATTCACTGCAGATAAAGCATAAAATTAAAGCAATACTGACACATAAATTTTTTTACCAAAGTAGTGGAGGGCTCCAGTAATTTCGACCACCTGGGGTTCTTTAACGTGCAAACAAATCTGAGAACACAGGCCTACAGCATTTTCACCTTTATCAAAAAAGCAGCCAGCAAGGCCGTAATATCATCCTGCGACCTTCGGGTTAGAAACCGAGTACCTTAGCGACTAGACCACTGCGACAGCACTTCAATCTCCCTATTCCCCCGTGTAGGGTGATAGACCGTATTTGCTGGTCTGGCTAACCTCCCTGCTTTTCCTTCTCTACCATTTATTCTCATGAGTTCAATGAATGAAGCTTCCTTCAAACGGCTAACATTCGGACGTTTATAATTTGCCTGAAATTGAGTTCACTAAATGAATATTGTGTGCTGCTTCATAGTGATCATTGATCTAAATTGTTCTGGTTAGCTAAAAAGGCACTACTCCTCACTTCTGATCAAACTGCACAAGCTGTCTAGTGACCATAGGGGAAGAAAAGTGGAAACACTAAGACAAAACATCAATCTTGAACCCCATGCCATCACAATGAAGCAGGCAAGCTTCTGCAATATTGACCGGCAACCAGGATCTCAGACACTGCAGATAGCTACATAACGTAATGGTTTCCCAACATGACGTAAAGGCAGCAGAATCACATATTACCTAACCTGCTTCATTATGATAACGATGAAGCCATAACGTTATTGGCCTCTGTATGCTAATAACAATTTACCTTGCACAACATGTGACATTAACATTCAATATGGCGTCATGAATCTTGCTTCCTACCACGTGGTCTAAGTACCAACAAGGGGGTTTCAGTGACGTCGGTGCAAGGCAATAAACAACAATCACTTGGTGAACATTATTTTTGATATTATTCAATTAGTCTGATGCTTATACCTTCAAAAAACGGAAGTTTAGATTTGTTCATTCTCAGATAAATACAATGTCTAAGTTTGCATGTCAGCAGCAACATATGCACGCTTTTGGCACGCATACTTTGATGTATAACCTTATTGTGTTTTGAGCAATAATTAGGCATTCATACACTGCACATATCACAGGTCACTTGTAAATCTGCAGCGAGGTCATAAAGAATTTATGATATCAGATAAAGTGTTACACTTGTATTCGAAAGTGTTATTGGAAGTTTTGGTAGAACTTAGTTTTAGAATGTTTGTAGACGTATAGGTATTCGGCAAAGTTTTAACTCCAAAGCGGGCTGCAGCGCCCACAATTCTTTTACAAACCAGAAGAACGCAATGATATGTGAACAGGGGGGAACAAGCAGTACCACCAAAATTGCACTCGAACGAGTGAACTACTGCTCAACCTAGCGCTTGCACAGCTAAGGTACGGCTATTCGGCCACTCATAGAGAAAATGTATTGACCCAGGCGTAATTGCACGCTTCGAGAACCGCACCTACAGCACGCTGTGTCAAGTTTACGCACACCTAATTAAGCTGAATATCATGGAAATTTATTATTATACGTGCCCGGTGGATGCAAACACATTTGATCACACAGGAAAACACATCTACCTTATAGTAGTCACACATATTGAATGATCATGTAACTGTTGAAAAGAGGGCGCATAACATATAAAACTTTCTTCATATATTTCTTTGGCACAAAAAATGAACAAGGCCACGTAAATACCAACGCGGACACTACGTTATTCTTCTCCATTCTTCTAAATTAAATACGCAAAGATATAATTCAACGCGAATCACCGGAATACATTAACGCACGCGACACACAGACGACGCTTACGGCTTCCTTGCGCAGTCCCCGAACGGCGTCCGACGGCATTGCAAAAATATAGTGATTCATAGCGTGAAGAGCATCGCCCGCCGACTCACAGCATCACAGCGCACATTGCGTTAACCTCCTTCCCCACAGAAAAAATTCATCCGCGCGTAACGTCCCTGAGCTTAGACTTGAGCCTAATGAAATCAGACACGCCAGCAGGCTCGCTACGTTAATAAAAACTCACTTATCGTCTACCAGCTAGAAAAACCTTACTTCACAACGTTATTATACTATAGCACTTTCGGTGTTGACCGCGGGAGGAGCCGAGGACGCGAGCGGAAGCACAACAGCCTGGATCGGGCACGCCGCGGCCTGGCCGGAGAAGCAAAAAACAAAGCGTCGACAGCAGAAAACATCCACCTACCTTTTTAGTTTGGCGAGCGCTCGACAGTACAAAGCAGCCGGTCCTCTCTTGAGTATAGTGCATCTTCGTAACAAGCAGCACCGACAGAACACGAAAGACAGCGCAAGCACACTTTGAACAACATAAAAAATCGACTTTAAACGCTCGGCACACGGCCGTTGCGGCCTCCAGGAAGATACCGCCATTTCTGTCCTGCTGACGCCACCGATCCGCATTTGCGCGCATAATTTTTTATATGATAAGTAAATAGATTATTTCTGCTTAAATTTTAAGTAAAAAAGAGTGAAAATGGAAGATACGCTAGTGTGTATTGCATAGAATATTTTTTACCTTTGAAAATGACAAAATCTCATAACGCGTATTTGCGCGAAATTAGAAATGTGAAAGAGCCCGCGAAATTTGAAACGTTTGCTTGGTTGTGTATTTCTTATATTGATACCTTGTTACCATCTGTACATTGGTTGAGTGGTTAAGCTGGCTGTTAAAAACAGTGTTAAAGCGGTTGTATATTGGTACAAAGTACAGGCAGCAAGCAAAATTTGTCACAAAAAATAAGCGTATTAGTTGGCAAACAATATTTTAGCTGTCTTTAGTGAATTTTCTTTTGGAAAATGTTTTAGTCAAGGCTCATTTTAACTTGCTTTGAAGAATATTTCTATGAACAAAATTAAGAAAACCTTTCTTTATTGTTATAATATTAGAACGTCAAAGTCCATAGCCCGCCATAAAAATTGGTAACACGTGTCAACTGATACATTGTAAGGTTAACAAATATTTGTACAACACAAAAACCATTTTATCTACCACGGTCTTGTTGGTTTGTATTTCTTTGCATTAACAAAGTATGATTTATATATAATGTCTTGGACGAAGCGTTGTTTTCAATGTTAGGCGCAAACGAGGCCGAGAGCTCTATATGTGTAAGTCACAATCCTGTTGTAGCTCTACAAGCTGCGTACTCCGCCAATGGCTAGTGAGCTTGTAGCGCATGGCTTGGTCAGCGCCGGCCGTGAGGCGACGAGAAAAAGACAGCAAGAATGCAAGAACCAGTGCAGAACTTACGTTCAGCCGGGCACTATCGCTATTCAGATATCCGTTACTGCGGTGGGGCTATTAATGAGACCATGGTGTCTAACCAGTACACTTCTAAAAGCTGTTGGTTATGCTCTATGACCAAGTTACTCACAAAGCTTTGTCGGCGACTGTACACCCTAATGGGTGCTCATCAGCACCCATTAGTTGTTGCACCATTTTGCACCCTAGTTTCCACCCTTTTGATGTGTTCATTCACTTTTTAGGTTCCGCTTGTAGGGGGCTGAGACGCGAATAGGGTGCTCAAAGGGTGTGCTTAGGGTGTCGGCACGATTTTCGACACCCTTAAGGGTCATAATCGGTTTACTGTGTACGCCCCTGTTTTTCACGTGCTCTATCACACTTCAAATCCAGTAATTATTACAATGTATAAAAACGAAACAAAATTCAAGAATAATTGCCACGGTACATGCCTACTCCGCATCTGCTACTAGAAAAAAAACAATAAAACTAATATTCAAACTAGTTTGACACTGACGGGGCATGGAAAGGGAGGATAGGCAGTAGTCTTTAGTCTTTTACTTTTACAGAATACTCGTTTTGGAAGTGCAGTTTAAACCAACAGGCAACTCCTACTCTCACAACAAACAAAAAGCAAGAACTCCAAGACAGCGCCATAACGCTGCGCATGGGAAGAATTCTTCACTGAACAATAAACTCGGCTAAACAAACGAGCAGCACGTATTACATTG
Source organism: Rhipicephalus annulatus (assembly GCA_013436015.1). Classification (NCBI taxonomy): domain Eukaryota; kingdom Metazoa; phylum Arthropoda; class Arachnida; order Ixodida; family Ixodidae; genus Rhipicephalus; species Rhipicephalus annulatus. The sequence continues at coordinate 2,944 of WOVY01006837.1, read as the reverse complement.
TAAACTTAAACAAGACCTTTTTTTCCGGTTCGAGTGGGAGTGTACTCCGCTTTTCATGCACGTCCTTCACCCTCAAAATTTCGTTTGGCTCTGCCCCGTTGATTTCTTTTTTTAATTGGCACTGCATGATGTGTTTATGATGTGGGCTGAGAATTTGTTTTTCCTACCTCGCAATAAAGAAGGCTGCGCCGCTGTGATTCGCCAAGCGCAGTAACATCGTACTCTTATTCGCTGCAGAGCAGCCGACCTTTTGCTACTGGGGAAGCACCGTTCTACTATTGGTCTCGCCTGGTCAAACACCATCGCAACGCACGTGTCGCATCTTTTGGTGTGGTCTTTATCAAGGGTGCGATTCGCCTATAATTTTGTGTGGCACATTTTATAAGTAAATATTAGGCCATTCTACAATATACATGACGAGAGATGTCTCAGTGGTAAAAAAAAAAACACTTGGTCTGCGTGGAACGGACAGCACAGTCACAGAAAAAGCTGGAAAAGCAGTCTTTTTACAGCCTTTTAAGCAATTTATGCGCAGCTAATACAAGCACAGTAGCACGATACTCCCTATGCCATGAATCGTCTAAGTATTGCATACTCTGAAATTGTCAGTATTATCATCATTCGTCATTCTAGAAAAACGTTAGTACGCACTACAGATTTGTGAGTCATTATATCCTCTTTAATGATGATGTGTGTCTGTGTCAGCCTATGAGAAAGAATTATGTCTGAGGCTTTTGTTGTAGGTTGGTGAATTCTACAACCATTTAGTGAATCATCGACAGTATTTCGTCAGTGCGAAGATGAATGGGAAAGAAAATTTTTATTGCTGCAGCTGTTTTGTGCGCTTACGTGAGAAAGCAACACAGAAGAGAACAAAATAGAAGGCGCTGACTCAGCACACATAATTATGTTGTAACATTATAAACGATCTGACACGACGCTCTCAATTTTTATTGCAGTCTTTTTGATCAAATTACAGTTTTTCTTCCTTTCAGTTTCTAAAAAACAAAATGGGCGGCCGACCAACCATAGAAGATTTTAATTCTAAAACTATCTGGTTATTGAATTGATTTTTAAACAGGTGGACGATGTTTTATTTGCTCGCGCAAAAGACAAATTATAGAAACTTTGCAAAGCACTTAACATACACATTCTGTTTAAATAAATAGAAGAAAATCAAGAAGTTACGTGACGATGCCTTGTTTGCTGCTAAGGCGCTAAGAAAGAATGTATTCTCCGAGTGATATTAACTGAAAGTGCCACTTGTCGAAAATTTGTCGCTGTGTTCATGGTGCGATGCAAAGTCGTATTGTAGTGACTATTCATCATTTTTAGTTAGAGATTCTGGTGCTGTTATCAGCGTTCCAAAATTCAATGATCGATGACTAAAGTTGCTATCAACTGGTGTCAAAGATATCTATTATTCCCTTTCCGCACAATTATTTTTTACAAAGCGTAGAAGAATGCCTTTACACCTAAGGGCCTTTCAAAATACAGTATATGGTTATAATAATGGGTTTTATTATTCCTCATACTTCTCTACGGGAGAGCGAAGCCCACGATGTATTACTGCACCTGGGATTGTTTGCAATCACAAAGCTACCACCCTAATCTCTCACCCTCACATTCCTCCTGGGAGACACGCTCAGCCCGAGGTAGCTTGAACAGCGTCAGCTGTTTGCAGCGGGCAAAGGCGTGGCGAGTGTGGCGTGACATGGCACGTAGTATAGTGTGTTTTAGCGGGCACGTAGAGTGGCATCTCTCTCTATATATAAATGCTAGAATTCAATTTAAACTATTTGCTTGGCGCATGGAATAATAACCTTCTATTGAATGAAATGAGGTCATTACAGGTTCATGTCTAGCACCACTGCTAAAGAAACTATGTAATTGATTATGAGCGCCATATTCATAATCACGTGAGTGATAAACAATTGATATATTTTGTAGGTTTGCAGACTATTTTTTTTGTTTTGTTGATTGTTCTGAAAGCCTGTGACTTCTGGTATCCTAATTATCTTCAAAAAAGTTGTGCCCTGTAAAGTGGATGCATGAGTTGCATTTTATTATTTTCGTTTCCTGGACCTGCACATAAGCCATTAAGTAACCTTTAATGGACAAGGAAGCACGCAGCCATTCTCAGCCTATACCTCATCGCCCTCGAGCCTCGTTAAAGGATGTTTTATAAAATCATGTGCCCTGAATAGTCTTAAAAAATCGTTCCCGCTTGTTATACAAAACAGCTTCTCGGCACAGGCTGAGTGCCTTTGACGTGCAGAATACCCCTTCACCATCGTATTCGTTACGCCAGAACAGCTGCTCAAGTGCATAAAACAAGAACACGTTGTATGTCTGAAGACAGTCTGTTGTGACGTTTGATTCACTTGTGAGCCTGATAAGCCGGCTATCATCCGTTTTTATTTTCAGGATCACTAAGGGCCATGTTTGATATTCAACAAGCTCCTTGAAATCTCTGTCAAGCAGAGGCGTCTGTATTTGTCAATGCACCACTACAGTGAAAATGCGCCTAGGGTTCTCTATCACTGCGTTTTCGCATTGCAGATATAACAGAAAAACTGACAAAAAAATTCACATTATATCCTCGGCGTACATGATGATGAGTGGGGTGAACCGTCCATCAGTCCGTCTGCGCTTCCGTCCATACGTCTGTGTGACCGTCCATCAGTCCGTCCGTGCGTGTGTCCCTGCGTCCATAAATGCGTCCATTCATGCGTCCATCCATGCGTCCGTTCCTACGTTTTTCCATGCATCTATCCGTCCACCCACGCGTCCATCCATCCATTCGTCCGTCCGTGCATCTATCTGTGTGTCTGTTCATTTGTCAATCCCTGCGTACGCCTGTCCATTCGTTCGTCCGGCTAGTGAACACTCCAAGTACCGCCATCTCGCTTCTCTACACCATATATTCCTACTATAGAAGTAA